>JASANF010000344.1:0-82458 GCA_030248245.1 Trissonchulus sp. WLG1_4
TTATATTTTTTGTTTATATGCAGCACTTGTGCTTGTTTTTTTCATTTTATTTTAATATTTCGCGCATACGGTATATACATACATAGTAGCCTGTAGTTTGTGTGTAGGTAGCTTGTGTCTTGTCTTGTGTTTTGTGAATGTTAAATTTAGCTGATTATCCTTAATGTTAGCTAACGTAATGTGCCTAAACAGCACAAGATAGCATGTTATTGTGTTTGTGCGTACACATGTACTTGACAAATATATCCATGTATCTGATTTCGATATAACTTTAGTTTACAAGCAAAAAACAGTGCTTTAATTTGTACAAGTACTTGTATTTGCACATGTACAAGTACGAATACAAGCAAGAGTACATAATAGTATCTCATTTTTCCACAAGAGTGAGACACTATTATGTGCTGTTGATACAAGTGTCGCATGATGCTTGCATTGTGTTGTGCAGATGACGGGGAGTCGAGCAGAGATCGTTCTCGGTGTGGTCCGGATCAGTTTCTCTGCAAATCAGGTCACTGCATCGACGCACGACGCAGGTGTGACTTGTTTGCCGACTGTCCGGACTCCAGTGACGAAGACAGATGCGGTAGGAAAGGGTTTATAGGGTCTCCACTCTCCAGGGACCAGATAATTTCTGGTTATCTGACTCAGTCACTCAGGCGCTGTGATCATTCTCGATCTAGAGTCACTCTTTAACCTAATTAGACTACCTGAGGTCTATGGCAATACAACATGGATTAAGCAAATTAAAATAAGTGATTATAAGAAGCTTATTATAAGAAAAATTTGATAATTTAGCTTCTCTAGTGATGTCTGTGACGTTGAATACAAATCAGTGCCTGAACGTTCTGTTCTCTTTGTCAAATTGTTTGATACTTTCAGGCATATTTTTGTCTTGTTTAGTCTTTATAGCATCTAACTATAATGGCAAAATACTACATCTAACTATAAGGTAAAAGAATGACTCCGAATGAAGAATGGTGTCGAACTTACTATTAATTATCTATTTGGCTAATCACTTAGTTTGTGTTAGGTTATTATTCTGTAGTTATTAATATTGTATGGCTTAGTTAATATGATAGTGAATATGTGTCAGTTATATTATTTAGAGTGCGGTGAACGTGCCAGCATGAGATTTTGCTTGCTTGTATATTGAGCAGTTGTTTATTGAAAGTGTGAACATTCAAACAACAAAAGCATGTTTTTATCGAATTGACGTTTACACGATAGTTTGTGCTATTAATTTTGCTTGCAGGTCTTAGTTCAAAATTAGAAGTAGGTTTGAAGATCAGCTGGGCTCTCGTTCACAAAATTTTATTTTTTAAATATATACACGGTGAGTCAGCAAACAGGGATATGTTGACCATCAGGCGTCCATATGTCTATTCGGTATAAAATTAAAGCCGCATTCGGGGTAGTTCAGTTATGGGATTTATTTATTTAAGTTATGGGATTACTCCTAGTCCTTAACTTATTGATCAGTATTGGATGTTGGTCAGGGTAGATCTAGCTTTATTGTAGCTCATCTTGGTTTAGAACCGCGGACCTTTTGATTCTCACTATGACACACTGTCACTTAGCCACACCGTCTGTGTAGTACCGTAAGAGCGAGTACCGTAAGGGTTGAAGTACTAACCTCAACCAATGGCATGGAGCTCCTAAAACCCACCTCAGAAGACGGTTCGGAAATAAGGCTGTCCTGAGGACTCGGCACTATCCTCTCCGTCCTATGTCACCGTCGCTAGAATTTTGAAAGAAAAATTAGGCCCCAATTTGAAAGAATAAAAGAAATGGCGGGCGTCGGGAATCGAACCCGGGCCGCTTGCGTCGACGACAACAATGTTAACCACTACACCACAGCCCCCGAGTCTCATAGGCCCTATTAAACTAAGATCAATACAGTAGGTATCTTTTGAATCTTTTTGCAAGTACCTATCCATTATTCAAGTTATATTTTACAGTAGTAAAGTACGCATAACATCTTACTAAAGTAATACAGTATGACTTAAGCCTAAGGCTCAAGCCTTGTAGCATATGTAATAATGTAATAAAACACCACTATTGATTCTTACCCTCTGGCATTTCAGAGTCCATTCCAATTATGTTTCAGTAGCTACGGAACCACCCCCGCCTCGGCGCCCCTCTTGTTCATCTCAGGAAATGCGGTGCGGGTCCGGAGAATGTGTGGATTTGCGGAGACGATGTGATGGAAACCAAGACTGTCGTGATTCGTCGGATGAAAGCAATTGTCGTATGTTTCGTCACTTCTATTGTATATTGTCTAATATATTAGGAGTAAAAATTAGTTTCAAAGTAAACTGTTAATTTATTTTTGCTTGGTATTATAATAAGCTATTTTATTATTCACATAGACACCTTTTTTTGTAATGGTGGTTCTGCAATAAGTTCTGCAGCAGCAGCATTCTAGTCATGATTTATGCTTCGATATGCTTTTGTTCACAGGTGTATAATTGCAGCTTCTGTTAACTTGACAATTAAATAATATCAGCAATTATTAAATCAATTACTTATGTTTTTATTACCTGTGTACATATAAGTATAAGTAATAATACGTATAAGTACATTTTAAATATGTCGGATTGTGTTTTAGCCCGTTCCCGAAGTTGTCCGCCTGGAGAGATGCAGTGTTCGTCGGGCCATTGTCTGGACGAGAGAAGACGCTGTGATGGACGACGCGACTGCCCAGATGGCGACGACGAAGATCAATGCCGTAATTAATACTCTATTAATTAATACTAATTATCATTAGTCAAGTTGAAGTCAAGTCCTACTTAAATATTTATGAGTTATTAAATTATTGAATTATTGAATTTACAACAGATGATATTGAATTATTGAATAAGGAATTTAATAGTGAAGTGAATAGATAAAATTATTTGTTTTCTTTTGTCTTTTGTCTAAAATTACCATACTTTTTTGTTACCATGTTTTGCCGTTAGACAAAAAATAGCTTAGTTTGTGTTGCACGGAGATAAATCTGAAAAAATATTATCAAGTTTTTTAGATTTTAGATCAAATTAGAAATTTTTTTAATGCAAATCTCATGGTATGGTAACAAACTTAACTTATGGTAACAAAAAATTTATGGTAATTTATAGACAAAAGAGGCTATAATAACAAAACAAATAATTTCATCGGTGCGTATGGTCTATGCTACTGAGCTACATATATTCAATGTTCACTATTCAAATCAGTATTCATGGTTGACACCTATGAATCACATCAATTTAGTGTTATTTTGTTTTAGCTCCCAGCACAGTTGAATGTCCGGATGGTTACTATCGATGTGGCGACGGTCAGTGCATTGACTCCAGACGAGTTTGTGATCGAAGACGTGACTGTGCGGACCGATCTGACGAACAAAACTGTCCTGACAGTGAGTCCAGCACTAAATTTAAACCTTGGACCGATTCATTGTTCAGTTTGGTCATACGGACAACATGTTACTGAGGGGGAAGTTTTAATTGTAAGCTGAAAAAAGCGTTAAGTTTTATTTTGCACTCTGGCGGGGGGGTGCAGACAGCTATAGCTGCGACTGAAACCACCGTTCAAACTTATGTACATATGCAGCTGGAACTAATTCAGTGAAATCAAGCCTTTGGTTTTAACTGCCTCTGAATTAGCACCTCTTTTTGACATAAATTGTTAAGCTCCTAGAATACACACATAATATACTTGATATTGTGAGAACTACGCATTTTTTCTTAAATTTTGTCTTGGAAATTATTGTGATATTGGAATTGTGATATCATGATATTCCATATGAAAGCATGCCCTGATGTTTGCAGGTCAAATTTCTGTATGACCTTTGAATTTATGAATCGGTAGTTTTACCAGCATGTTGTCACATTATTTTGTACAAAAAAATCATAGAGAAGAAACAGAAAGGTTGAAACTAATAAATTCATTTTCAACCATTAAAATGATTGAAATGTAGTGTTTATAAATGATACATAATGTTTAACTGTTTTCTAAAGTAGGTAATCGGTCGTGAATGTGATAGCATTGAATGGTTGAACATAGTTTAGTTTTTTGTTATAGTTTTGTTTTTTGTTCTTATGTCTTGCTTGCTATTTCTATCGCTGTCCTTGCATCTTTCAATACACTACAGCTGCTTTTGCGTAGAAAACTTACCAAAAAATGCTAGCCCGTTTTAGATTGTTTAGATAGTTTTTAGAATACTATCTATTGCTTTGCAGTTTCATGTGCGTCTACTATAAAATATAAATTGTCCCTTTCTTTATTTTTTAGCTCTTTTAATCTTTAGCTTCTTTAGCTCTTTAAATACTTATTCTAAATATTTTCTCTTTATCTCTTTATTTTTTATATTGTATTACGAATACTAGATATATATATATATATATATATATATATATACTTTTACATTGGTTCATGTCTATAGTTATGCATTTATTTATTTATATATTTATACGTATATATTTTCATTTATTTACATTTGCATCATTTATATGTTCTATATACATAGGTAGCCATAAATATGCGCTTATATTTTTATTATTTTGTACGTGTGTTTGTGCTGATATAACTCATCGTAAAAGCCATCCCAGAAATCGATGCAATGGACAGCTGTTTAGTTTGAAATTTAGCCTTGGGTCTTTTCTGGTTGTGAAAGCCTCTATCAGCTGTTTAGGCAATTTATCACTGATCGTTAAACTTTGCCACAATGTTGACAAATGTTATGGGCTAGCATTAGCTGATGGTCTGCTAACAATTACATTAGCATACCTACCGCAGTTCTTATTATCTGAGAAATAAGTTTTATTTAGCTATTTAGTGGATTCAGTAGTTTATACGGTACAAACTGGGTAGTATTAAGAAACGTAATTGATAGCAAGTGTGTGTAATATTGATACCACCAGACGTGAACAGTTTGTTTTATTTTATAGGAAATGTCTGTAACTGAACTAGCTAAGCAACAATGATATCTGTAGATATAAAAGCACTTCGTAAACCTTGTAGAACATTTTGGCGTTTATCAACATATCTATAGTTAAGACAGGTTTTGACTTGTAATAAATCTAGAATGGTTCTGTAACGGGACGTTCAATTCCGTCACAGTACCCCCCTTGACTTTTCTTTCTGGTTACAGTTCCTTAATTGTCCATCGATAATTGTATAAAGATGATCATATGCCATTGACCAAAGCACATACCCTGCGTGCTACACAAGTCTTTAACATTTCTGGTTTTTATGAATTTTAATCTTTTCGCTCTGATTGAATAGCGGCAAGCCAGTTTTTTTCAGTTTTACTCGATTAAAATCATCGACGATATATTTCAGTTTTATGCGCAACCTTCTTAGCCGCCAGAAGGCCTGAAAGCTTCACCATCAACTTTCAAACCTTGACTGCGTTGGTGTTTGTTTTTTAAATAACAGCAATTTCAGTCATTTTTTATGAGGAAAACTTAACCAGCAGCTGGCCTCAAGAGTTTGCAAATTTCTGTAATTTTTTAACGTCTGATTTATTTCTGATTGTTTATAATTTTAGTCATTTGCGCGGTTCCCACAAATTTAGGGCGACTTATACTGGTGTTTTTGCAAAGATAACTCACTCGTTTTTTCAAGTCTGTACTTTTATATACACGTTTAGAGTAGGAGTAGCCTTTCAACTCATATTGCTGTCTATGTAGATGACACTGTTCATACAACAATATAACACTGACATTATTTACCTGATCTACATCGATATAGTTAATATCTTATTTTTTGACATTTGTTTTAATTTAGCGTCTAACCCCCTTTTCCCCTAGCCCCTCCCCAACTAGTGAGAGTTAACGGCATGCAGGTAGTGGGGCGTGTTTAGCAGAGTAAGTGCATATACATAGTAAAGTTGAACAAGCCAAAATGGACTTGTTTTTTTGAGGATGCGATATTCTTCCTTTAGTGGAATGCCGTTTATCGTTTGCAGTCTCACGTAGTATAAGTGCTATAAGTGTTTTGCCATACCGGCCGTTTTAAATTGCCCCTTTTCGAAGGAATACTTTCAGCACACACAAACTGCTGTTCGGTTTCTTTGTGTTAGGATATTTACTGTGATTACATAATAATGAATTAGTTTTTGCATCAATATGCATGTATAATGGTCTGAACAGATTATTGTCGTTCGTTGACGAAAGCAAACTTTTTTTAGCCAACCCTCATCCTTTGACTTTTTTAATACTTCAATGATTTCTAATTTAGAGTGTTTAGAAAATTGTCAGAGACGTGAAAACAATGAAGGTGCATGAAATTGTACAGATTTTTTAAAACTGAGGTAATCCAATCGTTAGTTGCCAGGATTAAGAATTAACATATACGCAATGGTATTTATGAACTACAAATATCGAAGTTACTCTATCCCAAGACCCCTACAGCCAGCGAAGACATTACGGATAAATAAACGTATTATGGCATTTCATAATATTAATCTTATTGCTATAAGATCATATACAGTACATTGCAAAAAAAGTTTCTAATTCGTTACTGGTAATGAACATTCGTTACCAGAAAAAGACAGAGCTTTGTCCAAAAGGACCAAGGTTTGTCCTAAAAGACGAATCTTGGTCCAAAAAGACGCACGTTTGTCCAAAAAGACAAAGCTTCGTTACCAAAAAAGTACGACAATACGTAATTAGTTTCCAAGTTCCAATTGGACATTTAGTATATTACATAATTGTCGGATTTAACCCCATGTGTCTCATTCCTTATCTCAAGCACGGTTTGCATCAACTTCACCTACTTTCCGATTATATTTTGTCTGTGCAAATGCAAAGTTTTTCAACGGAAACTTCGTTGAACTGCTGGTTGCAGGCTGTGTTTTGGGATAGTTTACTCTGGCATAATGCAGCATTATAGGGCGGATTAAACGTTTTTACCACAGGGGCCGTAAAAAGTGTGACATGGGCTGGGTGGGCTAATTGCTTTTTGTTTTACTGCTTGCTTGTCTTGCAGTAAGTGTTTCTTATCATGTGCCGTGTTATGTAGTCAGGATAGAAAACAAGGTAACAAAGAATCCAAAACGAAACTGTACTTTTTAAATTTTTTACTCTTTATCGAAATATGTCTTTGTATCTGTAAAATTTATTAAACTGTTAAAGTATAATTTACGAATCCGAGAATTTAAGCAAAGTTCCACTTTTAATTGTACATGTGCAAAGCACAAGTGTGAACGAACATTCAAAATTGACAAAAGTAATCATTACCTCAAGATCTACTGTAAAAAAACTTGATTTTTATTGCTGTCTATATAGCCCCCACCTACTTTTTTTCATCGCTAAAGGAATGTTTTTGCACTTTTTTTGACAGCCGTGTTTCTTCAATAATAAGCCGCGGTAAAACAATTGTTTTTACTTGTTCTCTTGGCAGTAAGCTTGGTTTATGTAATGATGGATTATGGATACACCCTTTTGGATGCTACGAGCAGTATTTGCTTGCCGAAACCGAAACTATGCTTTAACTCGACTGACGACAAATATTCGCTTGTAACTGAGAATGTGGCTTTTGTCCATATTTGCAATATGTAACTAGCTAATAAGTAAAACTCTTACTTTTAGTATGTATATATACAATGATAGTTAAAATTTAAGCTATTTGTTAGTGCAAATTCATCCATTCTGTTCATTCAATTCGATAAAAGAAATAAAAAATTAAGTAATTTACTTAATATTAAGCCTAATAATAGTCTGTTAAGATTAGATTTAAGAGTGCCTGTTTGGGAACGGAAATGATTTGAATCATTAGTGCATCTAAAATATACTCGTTTAAGTACGTTGTTTAATGTTCTTTATGACTGATAAGTACATGGTTTAGGGGGCTGTGTAATGGCACCGATTGCAGGATTTTTTCCTGTTAGCTTCATCCAAAAATGCCATCATTTGATGAATGTAGACAACACACGATCATTTTCATTTGAAAACTACCTTAACTTGGCTTCTCTTTCCTTAAAAATGTGCCTAAATATTGATAACCAGGGGGTGTTTCGTTCAAAATGATACTCTTATACTAAATTCATTTCAAAAATTAAAATTGCTGGTAGACATCTTGAGGCTAGCTTAGGCACTAATTTTGATTGCTAATGACTAGCATACTTAAAATGCAGCTGGAAAAGCCCCCTTCAGAAAGAATGACTCGTTATGCTTAAAAATGCTCAATTCTTCTTCGTTGCGTGTAGCAAAAGGGGAGAAAAATTGTCCATTACAAGTAGCACGGGTGTGTGTGCGTGTGTTCTGCACATGTGTGTGCGTCCTTTGTGGCGCTGCAAGTTGCGCACACCGCTGCAGCATCGAAGACGGCCGCATACAGACCTGCTGCAGTTTATGCAACAGTTGAGAAACATTTTCTTTTTCTTTCAAAACTTTTACCAACTTTAGTCTTCGATTAAATTTATCTTTTTATCAAGATCAAGTTTAATAGGCATAAAATAATTTGTAAGCATTTTTTTAGTATTCTTTGCTCTTTTTATTAGTTGCTTGAACTGAGACTTTTTTCGTTTACACGTCATTTCGTTTCGTTTGATTATGAACTTTTTGATTTTTTAGATTTTTTTGAGATTCTTGAGATTGTATTAAAACTTGATTAATTATTTGAATCAAATCGGGTGATTTCATTTTTTACTTGTACCTTAAAATTCACATTCACTTTTGATGAAAAACGCAGCGCAAGTGCATAACCATAACGAAATCTTTTTAGACTATACTTATGCAACTTCAGCAATAACGTTCATCTACGAAGTATATTTTAAATTATATTAAACGTAATGGAAGAATATGTCTGTTTATTTGCAACTAGTTTGATGTCTTATTCTGTTATCAATTACAGAATTTAGATATTGCAGTTTTAATTCGAAGTGTCACTTTTTTCGTTGTTCCATTTAAAGTTAGTTTAGTTGGCGAACATGTTTGTACAAAGAAAAACGTTTTAACAATGCATTTCTTTTTCCTAGACAAAGTTATAGTCGTTTGTGATTAAATATTGCTTTCATTTGCTTTAATGATTAATAATAATTTCATTAATATTCCGTATATTTTTTTGTAATTTCCGAAATATCTTGAATAGTTTCTTTTTTATTGGTATTGTAACATAAAACAACTATATGTAATTTTTCAACTACTTGTAAATAGTAGCAATAATTTGACGAATTTATAAAATGTCACAAAACACAGTATGTAATGTGTATATATTAATGTTCCATTAAGTTTTTTTTTTCTGTTTTCGCAAATATATGCCAAATTTTCAGTGAAATGCATTAATTGCTAATTGTTAGTTGCATTGCATTAATTCCTTTCTGGTTGGTCATAAGAAAAGTATTAAGGTAGTTTTCAAACTTAAAACTTAAGACTAAAAACTTAGTACTTATCGCCTTGCCTAACTTGTTTGATAACTCTTGTTGATAGTGATAAAGTGCGATATTCATAGATAAATTTAGGACTAAAGAAAGCGCACTTACGTATCCAGATACTAAATATAAATTTTTCACATTTCCCAAATGCGTGTAAAGGAAATTTAAAATTTTGCATTACGCTGCCTTCGTGCACTCCAGAGTTTTAGTTAATTTTTCAGTTTTTAGCTTTTTATTAGTTGTAAAGATAACTTGGTTCCGATTGAGATGTTTTCATTTTTGCTCAGCCCTTATATCGGCTAAATATCATACTCTTTCCATAAATTGCAAACTGCAGATTTGTAGATGTGTTTTTCGTTGGCTTTTTTTATAAACTTTTATGGGAGCTGAGAACAGCTAGAAAAAGATTGTGTGAAATTTGTGCTATTTGATTTTTTAGTCTGCGTATACGGTTGGCTACTTTCAGTATACATACAATTATTCTTGCTTCCTGCAGGAAATTACTTTTTATTAATGTATCATTAGTTTTTTATGTTGTATTTCATTATAAATCAAACTCCTGAGTAAAAAACATGGTTTGTAGCAAAACGACATAGTTTTTTCAACATTAGAAGTTTTCTACTTCATGCTTTGGAAAACATTCTGTAAAATATCAATTAAAACCTTGAGCTAACTTTGTCAAGGACATTGCTCTATTTGACCAAGAATCAGATTTCTTGTTTATTTAATGTCTTTATTTGTGTAATGTTAGTATAAACAGTATGTTACGTCTTTTTCACTGATAAAAGTTGCCACTTTATGTGGTTAAGCAAAAGTGGTCAAGATAAGGTATCATAAAAGTTGTTCCATCCTGGAAGCTAATCTTCATATGTAGAGACCATTCTTGAGACGTTTAGACATAACTGCTTTTGCCATACCTACATAAGCCTGATCAAAAATGCGTTTTTTGCCAAATGAAAGCTGCCGAATACAGTTATATTCAGATTCGCTTTCTTGTTGTGTTAAAAAATATTCAGGCTACGATCTACTCTCCAAAACAAGTGAACAAAGCAAACCAAAAAGTCTGAACATTAAGAGAAAAAAACACGCGATTGCATTATGAAAATAATGAATTGCAAGCATCAAGGGACAGCGAGTGGTCACAAAAATCAGGCCACTTGTCTCAAGCTTCAGAGATTTTTGATCTGACTTTAGTTGTATTTTTTGTGAACTAAATTAGCTGAAAAAATCTTATCAGCTAAGTTAAGTGTAGTTTATATTTTTTAGTAATAGCTTATCTTATAAGTTTTACGGCGGCCTATAGCTAAGCATGTCATAGTTAGACCTAAATTTAGACTAATGTTAGCGATACATCCACAGCAAAAAATCGGACGCAAAAATTGTATTTTCAGGATGGTTTTGATACTTTAATTGTTTGTTTGTGATATTTCATAACCGTGTTTTCTATTTGAATTAATTTTGGTTTCCCACTCCAAGGTCTGTTTTGCTAGTTTAGATTGCCAAATTTTGACAAGACTTTGCAAGCAAAATTTTGTCAACGTCAACCAATGCAAAGAAAAAGCTTGAAGAAAAATCTTAAAATTTTTTTGACTTTTTTTATGTACTGACACGCAATGTATCACTTGTCAACTAAATCAAAGTCTTGTGTGGGGTGTTAGGGAAAAAAATTTAACCAACTTCCTTATGCAGAAATATGAGGTTAGTCCACACCTTTCAATTTAAATTTTTTTTAATTCTACGTGCAGCATTTATTTGTTGAAAAGTTTGTTATGTTAGCTATTTTTGCAACTACATAAATATCGTAACAATGCTTCAAATGTATGGCTTTTTTACCAGTGCAAATGATTATAAGTAATGCAAATAAGTAAATGATTATAAAGTAATTTTAATAAAGTCATTATTTAATTGAAGTATTTTCTCTGATGCCAACAGGTAGTTTCTAACAGTTGCTAAAAACAAATTTTCAAAAACTTCAGAAAGTTGCTAAAATACAAATTTTTCAAAAGAGTTTCTGTATTTTCTGAAAAAACAAAATAAATTAACATAGAATGAAAGCTTGGCTTTTCAATTTTAAACGACCTTTCTCCACAAATCTGTATGTGATCAAATCTGTCGCTGATAAAAGTTATTTGCTAAAAGCGATTACCGTCACTCTCACCTTATATCCTCGAAAAAATATTTCATTTTATTTCTTTTTGTTAATAATTCAACGACACAAATTATTCAACTGATTTTTGTCATTTTTGTTATTTTAGTCGTTTTTCGGAAATAGTAAAGTCAGTGTAAACTCATGCCGCAAGTCTGGAAAAAGAATACTTTCTTAAATTTTGAAACCCATTATTTTATTAACTCAAATAAAAAATAAGCCGTTAATCTTGTAAAAGGCCAACAAAATGATAAAAAAGTGCATTCATCATTGTCATGCTAAGAATTGCGGGAATTTAGGAAAAGTTAAACTTTTCGAAAACTTTGAAAACATTTGTCATATTTATGCGGTTATAGTTTGTGCAGCGAAAAAATGTAGATTTTGTGCGGACTCGATTTCAACGGCTTGCTAACGACTAGCGATTAATTATGAACCTTGAAGCAAGTTTGGGTAGGTAATTTGATTGAGCGTTGTCGTTAGTCGTCAACTATTGTCTTGCAAAATTATTTTTCGATTTTAAGTTTTTTTTTAAGTTTAAAAGTTAAAACATTTTTGGCCTTCGTGACCACACAATTGGATTATAGATGATACACCTCATATACTGATAGATTTTTTATCAAATTTGAATAATCAATTGCGTTTTTACCAAAACCTATGATTATATGTTTCTTTTCATAATTTTTTCTTACACTGTGTGCGTATGCGCGAATATGATTGCATCAGCTTTTACATTTGTTGGGTTTTGTACCATTCTTTTAGGTTATTAATAAAATTTTTCATCTTCTTTATGTGCTGGCGGTGATTAACTTTTTGTACATGCACTATAGTATTATTCCTTCCAATATACCTAGTTTTTAATAAATCAACTATATATTCAAATATAAACTGATATACCTTAGATTGCACCGCTACTAGCCAAAACTGCCGCCGTGTTTTAGATTTTGGCCAGTATTCTGTACCCTCGTCCGCACTGACATCATAACATGTCTCATATGTAAACTATAAATGAATCATAAATATTAACGTGTCTTATATCATCGCCCCCATCACTTTTTAGGCGGGGGGGTCACTGCAAAATTTTTAGCCATCGCTCTTCTTGCTCCAGTAGTTCTCACCAATAGCATCGCTATTGAAAAGACCACCCACGTTTGGAACCTTAGCGTTTAATTTCAAATGTGAGTTCGTCAATTCAAATTTGTTTTGCTTTATTGTTTTTAGCCAGTTGTCTCAACATCAGTGCAAAACATCTGGCTTGAGGAAACATTTGGGAAGATTTTTGACTTTTAAATTTACACTGCCAGTGCTTGAGAGCCATTGCGAAGGGTGCCCTGGGTCACGGGCCTTTTTTCGTTACAATGACTAATTTGGTTGTATTGATACTGACTGCCGTTCTATACATTTCAACTTCCACTGAAGGTTTTCTATGGGGCAATGGAAATACTGTAAACAATTATCAAAATACTGGTAAGATTCCGAAATAAGCCGATATTTTAGATGTTTTTTTCTAAATAATCAAAATGTAACAGCTACAGTTACATTGTATATTTGCAGTTCCAAATATTGTTTTTCAGTGTAGTATCAAGATGTTTTTTGTCCACTTTTTTGTACTGGCAAGAGTCGATAAAGGGTGGTGCATACGTACGAGATAAAGCTGCTATCATTAGTTTATTCTGGTCATTTGAATAGCCGTTTCCAAAGAGATGAAGAACTTTAAATGACCAAGCCTGTGAGTCATTTGACATTAGTGACCATCATAGGAACTCATTGTAGCATAACACATCAACCATCAAGCCTCAATAGCATTGTTTAGCAATTTAGCGTTTAATAACGGTTTTAAACTATTGAATACTGTCTGTATTAAGCCATACTCACCTACCCGCTACAGGTAGATATCTAATTTAGAATTTTCCATATCACGGTACAGGTGCTAGATGTAATCTTTTGACTGATCTGAATATTACCTAATGCTTCTCACTGTTTTGTTTTCCTGCCAACTAGACACGTCCATACGTACTAGAATGGTAATTTTTGTCCCATATTCCATAATGACCCCAACAGCGGCACTATTTCAGAGTGGAGTCGGCCCGAGGTTGGCTGCGGCGTCCACAGCTGGCGTTGTCACGACGGGCAGTGCATTCCGGCCTCAGGTCGATGCAACCGCCAGTACGACTGTCGTGACTCCTCGGATGAGTTGGATTGTCGTAAGTGGTGGCCACCGTTCAGTGAATTTGCATGATTGTTGTTGTTGTTGCCGTTGTTATTGTTATTAAATGCTCGGACATCAGTCCAACGGCCATATGCAGTTCCAAAAAAACTGTGTGTCATTAGGAATTCATTTGTATGATTGTTCACGTTGGTCGACTTTGTCTGACATACAGCGTTGATACACTTTTTGCGGTCAAATTTATAGTAAGTTTTAAAATACCTATTTACATAATGTAAGTGTGAGTTACGGCACTGGTTAGCGTATCAATGCACTGGCACGTATGCACTGGCACTTATCAATTAGGTACTTTTAGCACAACCACCAGTGCGATAAGTGACTTGTAAATCGATTAGAGTATAGTGTTCAGTATAAATAGACTGCACGCTGCGGCATGCAGTATTGGTTATTGCACTTTACTGTAACACTGAATCGAGTTACCAATATCTTCATGGCAATTAAAAACTTGTGATGCTATGTCTGATGTTGATGATTTAACATTGATTAACTCTTTTTGTTGTTTTTGAGTGTGATTGTGATGAGTGTTTGTGATTATTATTAATACTCCTCCGTTTGTATTACGTTATTGTTCTTACCATAATGTTTTATGTATGTGTTGCTCATTTACTTTCTTGCCATTTTACTTTAATAGTTTAATGTTTCTACAATGAGTACATAATACTGGGGGATGTATATACTATTACGTACTTATGGTTCTACCATGATTGTACGTATGTAACAACTCCCATTTCTTCAACTCGGTGATGCAAGCGTACTTTAACATCCTGCCAATTGATAAATACGGTGGTACTTTATATGATCAACCCCAAACTGTACTGGCCTATGTGCCCCTCTTATATGTAGTTCAGATGGATACTCATCACATCTTGTGTTATTAGTCTTTTTTAATCATTTTCTGTGTTATTACTTTTACTTTTTATTGTCCTTATTCAAAATTAAGTAAAACAGCGATAAGCCACAGGGCTGTCAATAAAAAATATTCATACGTTATCATATCAGTTTATTGAACTACTCAAAGTGAACACCGAATTCAACATTTTTATTTTCTTTCTTTTGCTTTATTATTTCCTCAATTGCTGTATTGCATCATTACTAATTCGTCATGTTTTCATTTTCAACCACTTTGCTGTGTGTAATGTTATTTCAACTGTATTTTTCTAAATTTTCTACTTTTATTTCAGCTTTGTAACTTAAAATCTTCTCTGGGCCATATTTATTTCAGCTATCTGCTTTTCAAATTCTTTCCATTTCTGCTTTGTAATTTGAAAATTTGCTATTTCGAAATATTAATTAGTTAATAAATTGTTTAATAAATCTACCAATAAAACTGGAAACCGAAAATCATTAGATAGTGTCTGTTTCAGCGGAAGTGAACACGGTTCGCAACATTCGCTTGGACGCCCACCCGACCACTCAGGAAGTGCAGGTGGGACAGAGTGCCATTTTTGACTGCCGTGCGTCTGGAACCACCTCAGATCGACTCATTTGGACCAAAGCTGGTAAGATTTAGGGTGTGGTTCATATTTATGGCCGTGTTGTTTGTCTCCAAGCACTAATAAGACAACTGCCAGTCCAAACTGGCATTGGTAAAAAAAATTGGTAATGATAACTTTTTTCGTCGTCTATTGAAACCCTTTGTCGATGTGTCATACTTTTCTATGATACATATGAATTAAGAGGTTAGCTTTTTCACTGCGAAAGAGCGAAATTAAGATTTTAGTTTTTAGTTGTTTTTCATCGTAACAGAATAATTTGCATGATATTTCACTTTTTTAGTTTACATACATATGTAAATTCATAATAATTTTTTATTCAATTTCTTGCTAAGTACTATTACTCACTATTGTTTCTGATGTTTGTATATGTTTTTTGTTCGTTATTGTGTCTTTTTATTGTCACCATTGTCATTTAGATGGCCCGTTGCCTCGCGGTGCTGACGTTCGTAACGGCCGCCTGACAATTTCGAACGCTCAGGAGACATCTTCTGGCACATACATTTGCTCCTCTCAAGATCCTGGGGCAGTCCAGGAAGCTCGTGTTCAACTTCAAGTCAAAAACTGTACGCTTATAGTCAAAAACTGGATTCTTTGTAGTTGCTTTTATTATTAATATCCAATTAATAACTATAGTATACGAACTTTGTGTTATTACTATCAAGAGCACATAATAGCATATAGGATTATTACTATTATGTACTATCACTATATGTTTGTATGTTTTAGTTGGTCCTCGGTACCAGGTCGGTCCAGTCCGTTGCGGTCCAGATGAGAAGACTTGTCAGAATGGCGAATGTGTCAAGCTGGCGTACGTATGCGACGGGCGACGAGATTGCCGCGATGGTAGCGATGAATATGGATGTGGTAGGGATCAATGGAATTTATTGTTGTGTACGGGGGGACTGTGGTGTAGTGGTTAGCACTCTTGTCACCGGCTGTACGGTCCGGGTTCGATTCCCGGGACATTCATTTCTTTTGTTTTTTTGAAATTGGACCCTCGTGATTTATTTCAACGTTAGTAGATTAAAATATAACATTAAATGTGTTATGTGACTGTTATTGTTTAAGCCCGGTTACAACGTATGTATGCACATATGAATTACTTTTTAGAATTAGATTTTAGCAACATTTTAAGTTCAAGAACAACCAGTACAAAACAATTCTGCTGAACTCGTCTGGAAAGCAATAGAAAGCAATCAATAGGCTCGGTTTCCAAATATAAAAAAGGTCATAGCTTCAACTTGTAGTCGAATGATTTTTAGCACAACAAAATAAAAAAATCAAGTTCAACGCGTTTTGCGCAATAGATGACTTTCTTTTCAGATATATACTATATACATTGCTACATAATAATTTGTTGTTTATACAAGCGGTCTAGTGTGAGTGGATTTTAGCTCAACACTGTAATGTTTCAGACCGTTCTCGACGACAGGGCTATGGCGACCAGTCTTGTGAGCCCAATGAGATGCGATGCGACAATGGCAACTGCGTGCAGAAAATGTGGGTCTGCGATGGAGACGACGATTGTCAGGATAATTCTGATGAAAGGGATTGCGGTATGAATTAGGGTGTAACCTAGCCTTTAAATAAGTATGGCGTCAATATACTAAGTCCCCATACTTTTATAATTTTATAAGATTTAATGTTATGCGAACTTCTGACTGTTGTGTAAGTGTTTTCACTTGGTCATATAGCTGGATATGTATCATCAAAAATTAAAAAATAACGTCTAGTTATCTTATACACATGGTCATTCTTAAGTGTATCCTGATCCATACTGGATAAATATTTCAGTGTGGAGTTCTCACTTTTCATTGTTAACGGATTTATCAATTCTCGTTAACATTTACCTAAAGCTTAGTTCGCTGCATCTAATATTATATATTGTATATAGCTGCTGGCTATTTTCATATTTTGACAAGCAAGCGTTCCTATTATTTTAAACATTGGAAAGCATTATAATACAACAACAAACAAAACAAAATAAACAAATTATCGCTGCCCTAGTGTGTGCATTGATTTATTAATTTCAGGTCCACGCCAGCCCGGCGACCTTTGCGAGCCCTTCGAGTACAGCTGTCAGAGTCGCGAGCAGTGCATCCCCAAGAGCTTCCAGTGCGACGGACAAAATGACTGTTTCGATGGATCCGACGAAATCGGTTGCGGTATGTGTATTGAGATCAGTTATCCTCATCCATGAAAAAGCAAAGACAAATGTATTAACAAATAAAGACTATGTATTAACTGTTTTACTACGTAAGAACGAATAATTTATTTAATCTGAATAACTAATTTGATGTCATGTGATAACTATTACGAAAAAACTGCATTCAACCACCAAGTCGTGCTTCTTAACATCTAGACTATTTGTTTGGAAAAAATATAATATTGAAAGGCTCACAACAAGACTTTCTACTAAACTTATGTGGTGAAAAATATTTGAAGCGTTATACTGGTATTTTTTTTATTTTCAGTCAAACCTACAGTAACAGAGCCACCACCACCCTCCAAATCAGCTCAGCTGGGCGAAACCATTATTCTGGAATGTCGTGCCGTTGGCGTGCCACACCCACACATCACTTGGCGTAAAAACTGGGGCCACGTGTGTCCGCCACCCAGATGCACACAAACCTCTGAGGATGGCTTCGGAGTGCTAACTATACGCAATGCCGAGTATGTGCAGCACGTAATGGCAAGAGTACATAATAGGAAGAGTATGTCATTGTACATCGTATGGAACAGCTCGATTCGCGTTCTAGGTTAAAGAACTTGAGTGATTAATTGCTATTTATTATAGCGTATTGCTGGTGTCATATATACACACAGATACATATGCACTATGCAGGTAAGGAATCTCTTTGGAGGCTGCTGTCGGGGGGATCATGTCAGAAAACAGCAAATCCCTTAATCCTTTCGAGGTACATACGTGGTCATATGTATGGCTGGTAAAAAAGCATCTGAGTAGTGGACATTTCTCAACGATTTTTATGGAGTTAGATTAGTTGCAGGCCTGTTAGTTTAGTCGACAAACTTATCAAAATCAACACCACCCACAACTTCGCGCGTGTTGCTGGTTGCAGATTTTATAATTTTTCCGCGAAAGATCATACGGCTGAAAGTATGAATCGACCATAAAATGATAAAACATCATTGTTATACGGTTTTTTCATTTTTAATTTATATTTATAAAGTGTGCTGAACTGGTAACATTGGTAACACTAAAGTTAGCATTAACTCAAAAACTCACTACTAGTCGCATTATTACGTTTACTGGTTTTTAGGTCAGGCGATGCTGGTGCTTATACATGTGAGGCAATCAATATTCGCGGCCGAATACTCGCTGTTCCCGACTGCATTGTAACGGTTGGCCCAGGCCCACCACCACCGACACAGCCTGAACTAAAAGGTTGGTGAGATATGGAGCAGAAAAGTTTCGACGTAATATCAAGTGTACATAAGTGTCTCACTTTAGTCTTTTGCAATAAAGACACTATTATGTACTTTTGGTAATGTCGCTGTCGACTGTCGTTGAATTAGATGCAGATACCTATTAAACTTAAGCACGCAAGTGAGCTATTAAACAAGCAAACATTTTTAAACAGAACTAAAACGCTCAAAAAGGAGCTCCACATATATATGTGTGTGTATCATGTATCATCATCTTGTTAACTAGTTCTATATTTTAGCCTCAGCACATTTTTTTCTAACTTTCCTTAAACACTCGTCTTTGTCCCTGTCTCTTAACGGAACGACTATACAAATTTGCCGCCCTTGTCTCTTTTCACGATAACGGGCATTGAAACTGTAAAAAGCATCATACTTCTGCACAGTTGGTTATTTTTCCATTTTAGGTCGTTGTAACCTGGATGGAAGTATATCGCAGTATCCCGACCCAGCAACAGGACGCTGCCAATGCAAAGTAGGGGTTTTGTCACACTTTTTCTATAGATTAGCTGACATTAACCTTCAAAATCTTTAGAAGTTTTTGGTACAGCTTAAACTATTATGCAGTAGTTTACTTGAAAACTTTGTTTTGTTTGAGCAAAAAGTTCTTTTATGAATTTATTTTTGTTTTTAGTCAACTTGAAAATTTTGTTGCTTCGTTGCGCCAAATATTGTGTTATTAATATTTATATTCAGTCAATTTAAAAATTTTGTTGCTTCGTCGCGCAAAAAAATGTTGTATTAGTTTTAGTATTTTTCTGTTTTAGCAATTTGTGACTGGCCCGAACTGCGATCAGTGCATGGCCAATTCCTTTTATCTCTCCCCCAGAAACCCTCACGGCTGTCTGCGTTGCTTCTGTTCTGGTGTGACACGTGACTGCCAAAGTTCATCTTACCATCGAACGCAAGTATGTCAAACGCAAGCAAATCAGGTCTAATATTAGAATGCAAGCCCTATATAGATAGCCACAGCGCATACAGAGCACATACTAGAGGCAAACACAATTATATACAAAGAAATGTTTGTCTTATTTAAAAACAATGCTAAAGAGATTTTTTAGCATTAAGGCCATATGCTATTTAACTAGTAAAGTCAATCGATCACACAGTATGTCAGGTTTTCACGTTGAAATATAATTTTTTAGCCTTGACCTTATGTTTTTCCTGTTGTGCCACAGCACAACCAATCGGCGAAAAACACACAAATGCTCCCTCAAACACAGAAAAAAAATTCTCTTTTTTTTTTTTTTTTTCTTTTTTTAAATAATAATCTTTTTTTTTTTTCATTTCCCATACTCAACACAACAAAAAATTTTTTTCTTTCTTCTCCTCCCCCTTCGCTTTTACTTTTTCCTCCCACCATTTTTTTTTTTTTTTTTTAAAAACCTCCTCCCTCCCACCTTCAAAACCCTCTCTCCCCCAAAAAAATACCCCCCCCCCCTAAACAACACCCTTTTCAAGAGTTGCTGTGTGGCCTTTTAATAAAGTGAGTGTTGAAACTCAAAGTAAGCTGCGTTATCAACAGTGCATCTGCCTAGAACACAGGCAGGCTGCAGAGTGTCTCACTCTTCTTCTATGAGACACTGTTATGTACTCTTGTTATCACGCTTATTAATTACTGTTAATCCAGGTCCGCTGGACACCGACTGATGCAGGCTCCATTGAGACTTGCGATGCTCTGGAGAGACGGACAGAGCGTGGACGTGACATCAGCGTGGGGCAGCGAGGCGAAGTGACCTACTCCGGACGAAGCCAGCAAACTGTCTTCGTCAAATTGCCGCAAGAGTTTTTGGGAGATAAAGTAACGACATCGCAATAGCTGTACAATAGCGACCAAAAAGTATTTGCTACACTTCGGATTCAAAGCGTAGTCAGAGTTGATTCTGGAGTTAAAGTGTACAGTATTTGATTCTGGAAATCGAGTGACAACGATTCCGCTCTGCCTTTACAGTCCGTCCTTTAAAGTAATTTGGTCAACACTGTACTTATGTACGAACATAAACTTAGTTTTGCGGTTTCAAATCAAATGTGTCATAAAATATGTTTATAACTCAATGTTGCGCTTATATTTTGGTTCGGTGATTTTTCTGTAAGCCAGGTTTAATTTTTTAGTAGGTTGAAAATTTAGAGAGTTATTTCAAAATGAACTGTTGGAAAAAATCGCACTGTTCAGACATGAATTTTTAAGTAATGATTTGTGGAGACTTATTGCAACTTCACATAACGCTGAAACAAATGTAGAATAGAAAGTGCGCTCGATGAAACAGTGACCTTTGATTATGAAAATAATTTCTTTGCATTGCATGCAAACGTTAATGCAAACCTGAACGTTAATGCTAAGTGGCTCCTAAGTTTTTTGCTGCAAAAATTATAATATGTATAAAGTTGTATTAAATTTTGTCTTTTCAGGTGACAGCATATGGCGGTGACTTTAAATTCACTCTGATGTACTCCGGTGGAGGATCTCCTAACCAAGAACCACTGATTATCCTTAAGGTACCTTATTTTCTTTAAATCCATGAAATAACAGTGGAATCTTGTTCAGTCAATAGTCTGGGAGTCTGCGGTAATAGCAGTGAACTTGGTTGCTACTAAAGCACAAGGTAAGGTGTCATAACTCAAAAGCATTGCATTTTAAATTTATGTCTATGCGGGCCCGTTGCTTTTTATTATTGTTTATTTATAAACCAGACGCGTGGAAATAAAATTATAATGCATTCTGCGAAGATAGGGTTAGCCTCTTGAAAACTATTTGCGTCACACTTCATAACTGACAAGTTTTAAATTCATAAATTTACCGCCGGACAAACATTTTTTGTTACATTCTTTATTTTTTCAGGGTAACCAAATCGTGCTGCACCACCGGCCTCGGCAGAGCTTCCAATCTGACAGACCAAATCAGGTCGTGGTCAGCTTCTATGAGGTGAGGAACGCTGTTTTTTTGCTGTTGTTCAATCCACTGAATCAAGTTTTATACAGAGCTTTGAAATTTTGAAAAATGTAATATTATACATAAATATACATGCTTTGAGATTTTGAAAGATGTCATAGTATGTATAAACATTCTTCTTTGCCTTATTGTTGAATCAAGACAATCCTTTAGTTGCATTAACAACAAATAAAAATAAGAACAATATAATAACCACTACACTCTGTTACAAATACTAGGTTTCTTCAGTCTTGGCACATGCTTCGACAGAAGGGCAATTATGCTTTCTTGTGGTATCAGTTATTTACAATGAATATTGTAGTTATTTTAATATTGTAGACTTCCTTTGTTCGAGAAGACGGTCAGCAAGCTACCCGGGAGCACTTGCTGATGACTCTAGCAGATCTGGACAGTTTTCTGATCAAACTGACCTACGTATCTGGGCAAAGCAGTGTTAGGTTAGTTATGTAGTAGATATTTCACATTAATTGTGAATTAATTGTCCGCTGTAGGAACTGCTTTGTTTGGTATGTAATATAGCTACAATGTACCTTCTTAAATATTTTGAATCCAATTTTTGAAACTGAATGAGTTTAGGTTGATGTTCAAGAAATTTATTTTTTGTATTTTTAGTCCAATTGTATTTCATTTCCATTTGTTTTTTTGTATTTCATATTTCATAGGGTGTCACGCCACAAGCTACCGTAATTCCGCGAATGAAGCCCCTGGTTTCAATACAACCCCCAGTTGAACATTCACGAGAAAATAGAAGCCCTGGGACTCTAGTCTAGGAAATACGGTATAATTTTAGCCTCACTGACGTATCATTCGATATCGCTGTGGACCGCGACACTCAGCAAGAAATAGCTTATGCTGTGGAGGACTGCCGATGCCCTGAGGGATACACTGGACTGTCTTGTGAAGTATGCAAAAGTTACAGTGACATGATTTGAACGGAAAATTCGGTTGTTAATTCATTTAAGGTTGTTGATAGTATGTAGCCATTTGAGTATGTAGCCACGCGTACATTATTTAGCTGGCATTGAAATGTCTTGTTAAAAATTTGGCTAGGATTTTGCATATGTATGTACATGGAGAGATTTTGTAGGCTGGACTAACCCAAAATACCAATGTCACAAATGTATGAATTAATGCTTTTTTAAGTCTTTGCGTGTAGTTTTTGTGAAAAATTCAGATTGAAACAACCAGGCTTCAATATATTTGTTTCAGGATTGTGCTCCTGGTTACGAGAGAACTGGTGGTGGACTGTATCTGGGAACTTGTGAACGTGCTCGTACGTACAGTCTACAGTTGAATTAATGACAATAACACCAGCATAGCGCTCTATTTGCCATATGAAAACTTTTTTCGTAGCACCTCAAAACTGTTTCGGGACAACAATAAAAAGTGCTTGCGTTCTTAAAATCAGTTTTATGGCGTGATAAAAAACAACCTTTTATTTTATTTTTTCATCATCTATTTCATCACATAAATTATATATACCTTGGTTTAGCGGGTAAAATAGCGCTTATTCAACTTCATTGTACTTGAGAGCTTACTTATGGGCTTAACATGAAAAACATACAGTCAAGAGTTGTGAAAATTATTTATGTTATTTATATTCTTGAATCTTGAGTTTTTTTAGAAGTGACTCAGCCTCCTTCGGCTAACTGTGACCCTGACGGTACATTGCGCGAAGAACGCGGCCGTTGCATCTGCAAGGTAGATATTTTTTACAATTATATTAATTGTATTCATTTTAGATATTTTAAATGAAGAAAGATGCTTATAAACGACTGTCAGTTTTCTGAACTCAAATTCTCATTGCCATACATGTATGAGGGGGGGATGGGGGGGGACCCTCCCCCCAAAATCGAGGAGCCGGGGGGGAGGGTCCCAGAAATTTGGGCAATTTTTAGAAAAAATGGCACTTTTTTGCCAAATTTTTGTAAAATTTTGCAAAATTTAGGGTATTTAGGGTAATTTTTGGTCGGCAAAATTTTTTATTTTTGGTCCCAAAATCGAGGAGCCGGGAGGGAGGGTCCCTAAAATTTAGTCGGAGAGGCCCCCCAAAATTTTGACCCCGTTACATGTATGCTCACTGCCAAAAATTTTTATTATTGATATAAAAATATAAATTCTGGGTTTTAAATTAATTCAATTGATTAAAATTAAGTATTTCGTTCGTAAATCATTGTGAGCATAGATGCACATAGGGGGGGGGTATGGGGGGGGTATCCACCCCCTCCCCTGAGGGGGGTCGGTACTCACCCCCCCTCAGACATCCGGTGTCACGGAAAAAAGTGTCCGCCGGAAAAATGTGTCCCCCCGGACACTTTTTTCCGTAAAAATGTGTCCCCCCGGTGGAAAATTTTGTCCTACCCCCGGACACTTTCTTCTGGAAAATAGAGTCCCCCGGACACATTTTTCTGGAAAAATGTGTCCCCCCGGACACTTTTTTCTGAAAAATTGTGTCCCCCCACTGAAATTTGTTCTACACCCCCCCGGACACTTTTGTGGCCAGCAGCACGGATATGCTGCGACCATTATCTCCCGAAAAAGGTCACAACTGTGGCGGGAACCCTCCCATACAGCAAGCCATAGGTCTCAAAGTCACCCCTCTACATTTGTGGGTATACCCTCATTTGTGGAGAGTGTCCCTTCCACGTTTGAGGGTATACACTGATTTGTGGGGGGTATCCCACCCCACAGTTGCTTCATTCGCGGAGGGGGGTACCACCCAAGGGCGTACCCAGGGGGCCCCCCCCCCCCCCCCCTCTTTCCCTTCCCCCCCCCCCCCCCTTTTTTCCAATGTCTCCAATGGCTATTGGCCCAAATTTTCCCATCCGCCCCCCCCCCCCCCCCCCCCCCCCCCCCCCCCCCTCCCCCTCCCCCTCCTCCCCCCCCCCCTCCCCCCCCCCTCCCGCTCCCCCCCCCCTTCCCATCCCTCCCAGCCCCCCCCCCCCCCCCACAAACACACCCCCCCCCCCCCCAACCCCCCAGATATTTTCGGGAGATAATGGTCGCAGCATGTCCACGGCGGCCAAGCTGGGGTCTATAAGAGTGGCATACTCTTCTTAATTATGCACTCTTGAATTCAGTGGCGTAGCCAGAAAAAAAATTCGGGGGGGAATGACTTTTCGATTTTTTTGAAATGAGTTAAAATGCACTTAATTGCAATTTTAACGCAAAAAACGACACATATTAGCATTTTTTCGGTCAAAAATATGCTTATTTTCCACCGCTGCAGCATCGAACGTAAAATTGGAGCTCAAAACTCCGAAAATTACAAAGACGGTGGCCGGCAATTATCCAGAAGCTAGCAAATTTTCCGAAACTTTTTGACATAAAATTTTGGTCGGATTAAAAAATTCGGGAGGGGGTTCCCCCCCCCCCCTGGCTACGCCCCTGCTCTTGATATAATGTATGAGAAGCATGTCGTGCATTCATAACTATTTATGTGTTCAAAATGACAGTTTCGCATAAATATGAAGAAAACCGTTTTTAACAACGAGGACAGATTTCGCGGAAAAGTGTGTAAAAGCGTACGGGATTAGGAAAAAAAGTCCCCGGGGGGACACACATTTCCGGAAAAAAGTGTCCGGGAGGCCACAAATATCCAGAAAAATGTGTCCGGAAGGCCACAATTTTCCAGAAAAATATGTCCGGGGGGACACAATTTTTCAGAAAAAAGTGTCCGGGTGATGGGACACATTTTTCCAGAGGAGGGACACTTTTTTCCGGAAAAAAGTGTCCGGTGGGATACATTTTTCCGGAAAAATGTGTCCGGAGGGACACATTTTTCGGCGGACACTTTTTTCCGTGACACCGGCACCCCCCCCCCCCCCTCAACCCCCCACCCCCCCTCCGATGGCCAAGAAAGTGCCCCAAAAATGCGTGAAAAACTGAAAAATTGCAAAAAATTTTCGCCTGCGGCCAAAAAAGTACCCCAAAAATGAGTTGAAAATCGAAAAATTTTGAAAAATTTTTGGCTGTCGCCGAAAAATGGCCAAAACTAGGGACCACCCCTTGCGCCAGGGGTCGGGCACCCCCCCCTCGCCGATTACCCCCGTGCATCTCTGATTGTGAGATGAATAACATATAGGTAACTATTCTGTATAACTTTTGAAGGAAACATACGTAACATTAACATGTATCATGCAATCTCATTAACATGTATTTTTTCCGGTTTTTGATTTTCTCAGAAAGGAACTAGAAATACTCTAAGCAACTCTACGAGCAGGCAAGCCAATCAAAAAAAAAAATAACAAAAAAAAAAGGCCCCACAAAAAAGAAAAAAAAAAAAAAAAAAAAAAAAACTTCAATTGTATTTGTAGAGTATGACTTAGAGTACATAATAGCAATAGGGATAATATCTCAATGCACTTGAGTTGTGACACAATAAAGGAGCATTTTGCTGGTTTTAAAAAAATGCTTTTGACTTTTTTAAGTTAGTTTTTAGGCGAGTTGTTTGGTCACCAGTCACCACTGATATTTTGTCACAAATTGATACTTTGTTATTTATAATACATTAATAGCAAAATTTCTCTCTTTTAAGCCCTTGGTAACCGGCTTATATTGCGATGAATGCACGCCAGAGTCTTTCTTCTTGGACGCCCGCAACCCTCAGGGCTGCATTCCTTGTTGGTGCGCTGGAGTCACTCGTTTTTGCGAATCCTCAAACTACAAACGGACTCAAGTAAGGCTATAGTTTGATTGTGTGTTTTACTAAAAACTTGTACTCAAGTATAAGTAGGATTCAAAAATAATGACAGTAAAACTGATTTTGATGTTGTCAATGCTGTTTTTATTAAGTAAATACAATACCGTTCAATAACCTATAAATAGTATTGGTATTATACTTGACACTTAAGCTAAAGAAAATTCGAATGACAACAACTACGATTCACAGATTAACAGTAACACTAAGGTTTTTCTTAAAAATTAGTGAATCACTTGAATTTTGCACTGTGAGATACTTTTTGAATTAAGCTCTACAAAAACCTTTGTGTTAGGTTGTGAATTCCAGCATATAGATTGACGAAATAAATCAGTGAAAATATAGATTGGCTAAAAATGATCACCAGACTATTTACAGAAAGTCCATGCAATTATTAGCGAGATGCTGGATATTAAGAGGGTTTGCTCATAACTCTCATTGAATTCTCAAATTAGCTTGAACTTTGAGTTCCTGACTTCAGTAATAATTTTTTAAATAGAGCTATAAAATAACAAATCCTAAACGTATGCAATCAGAAGCTGTTGTAAATAGTGATAGTTAGGAGCTACACTGGATTTAGTAGCCGCAAAATTGACACATCAGGTAATCACATGGTAATTGGTTTTTTCTACCAAATGTTTGATCTACTTTACAGGTCAAAGTTGATATAGTAAGTTTTGGCTGAATAGCACTCAAACTATATATATACACTGGGGCATTACTTATATAGTTGGTAGTTTATGACAGTTATAGCAAGAATACATAACATATCTGTTTCGTGTATTCTGGGCTCTGTTGCTCAACTTTACAAGTCTTACGACTGTAACAATTGTTAGTGCGCAACCTGGGCCCTGTTGCTCAACATTACAAGTCTTACAATTGTAACAATTGTGAAATTTCGCAAGCTTCACAATTGTACACGCACACTTCACAATCGCACACTTCACAATTCAGAAGCTGTTGTAAATAGTGATAGTTAGGAGCTACACTGGATTTAGTAGCCGCAAAATTGACACATCAGGTAATCACATGGTAATTGGTTTTTTCTACCAAATGTTTGATCTACTTTACAGGTCAAAGTTGATATAGTAAGTTTTGGCTGAATAGCACTCAAACTATATATATACACTGGGGCATTACTTATATAGTTGGTAGTTCATGACAGTTATAGCAAGAATACATAACATATCTGTTTCGTGTATTCTGGGCTCTGTTGCTCAACTTTACAAGTCTTACGACTGTAACAATTGTTAGTGCGCAACCTGGGCCCTGTTGCTCAACATTACAAGTCTTACAATTGTAACAATTGTGAAATTTCGCAAGCTTCACAATTGTTACAATCGTAAGATTTCACAAGCGTTACAATTGTTATAATTGTAACAGTTGTAAGATTGGCCAATAAAATGTGCATAATATAAATCCAATTGTGAAATATTTTGAGATTACAATTGTTACAATTGTAACAATTGTAATTGAAAAAACTCAAATTTAATTCAATTTATGCTTACAATTGTCACAATTGTAACAGTTGTGAAAATTTTGGGTTGCGCAGCTACAATTGTCACAATTGTAACAATTGTAAGTGTCTTGGTGTATGAAATGTACATGATCGGAGCTACAATTGTTACAATTGTGAAATTTTACAAATGTTTGTGAAAATTTACAAGTTTGTCTTTGCGCAACCGATTACCACATACAATTGTTACAATTGTAACAATTGTAGGTTTGTGCAATCGGGCCCTGGTGATTCGTTACGAAAATATCGTCATATAAATTCATTACGAATCACCTGATTTTGCACTTACAATTGTCACAATTTGAAGAACTTGTAGTTGAGCAACAAGCCCCTGGTGTAAAAATTGTTTTGTAATTCTGACGGCTGTTGCCATGACATTCCTTTGCGAGTATATCCTTTACTGGACAAAAGATAAGTACATAGTCCAGCGAATCAATTTCATTCAATTCAAATTCAAAATAATCCTAGCTTTGTTATGTATTCTTGATAACTACTGGTGCAGTACTGTGATTAGCGGTGACTAAACATTGCTTGACCGGGTTCTCCTTTGTAGCTATAACAGGGATGTAAATTGGTGTAAGTTTGTTCCTTAATCACTTTTGTTGGACATAAAATATTTATTTCTGTCGTAAGAGTGGAATGCGGTCTGTGTGCTCTTGGCGTTTACTGTTTATTTGTTGAAAATTCACGACTTAACCTTACAAAACTTTTCCTGAGCCACATTCAAGCATGGAAGTGCTAAGATAGATTTATGTTTAATCTCAAAATTACGCCATCCTAACGAATTCGGTATAATTTTTCGCAAAAAAACCATGACTTTTAAAACCTTCAGTTTCAGATTTTCAGTGTACACACTGATCATGTGAAATTAAATTGAAAAAATTAAGCTTTTTCACTATATGTGCTTTGTTCGCGAAACAGGGTTTAACTTGATCAAGAACTCGACTTGACCTAATCGTTAACATTCAACAATTAGAAGCAGTTTTTAGTTTGTATTTTTGGCAAACCAACACACCAATGCAGTAATGCACACATTATTAGTCCTGATTGAGCCTTATTTTCAAGTCGTGCATTTATATTTCTATTTATGATGAATGGTTTCGGGTGGTGGTTTATTTTTGTTGAGTTACACAGTGCATGCAGCGTGTATACAGCTCATTCGGAGAGTGCGGAAAGGGGGGTTCCTGAGGCTGAGGCACTTATACGGTGAAAATAATAACAGCGCATGGTTGAGGGCTAATCCTGTTTCTGTGTACGCTTGTGCGCGACTTTGACTGTTTTAAGAATAGGAGCAGGTTTGAAGTAATAAATCATGTTTGTATGTGCCTATGTCGTATATGCAAATCAGCTAATACTTTTATGCATTTATAAGCGCACTTTTGGAGAAGCTAAGCACTGGCCATTTCATTCATATTCATGTTTATGTGTTGATTTGTTGTATAATTTATCTTAATATCGACTGTTTATTATGTTTTCTTTGTTTCTTTTTCAGATAGTGAGTTTTCTACTAGTTTAACTTCCGGTGTTGGGTTGTAATGGTCTTGTAAGTTCAAGAATGGCTAGCTTCTGCTCAGCGCTTATTGGCTAAATCAAAATTTAAAGACATTTTAATTTTAGGCTAAGTTTTGAAATGTACATGTTTCTGCATATTAAAAAGTTTCTGTGTAGAAAACTTTTGCTACACGCTTCTGCTTAGCTTTAGCTTTGCTACTCGAAATAGGCCTATATATATATATATATATATATATATATATATATATATAGAGTTATATATATATATATATATATATATATATATATATATATATATATATATATATATATATATATATATATATATATATATATATATATATATTTCTATCAAAAANGTGGACTTCCAATGTGCTTTGTTTTTTCTTATGGGAACCAGTCCTGTACTTCCATGACTAAAAAATACATCTCAATTCTGAAACCCAGCTAGCCTTTTGTAGTTTCGTTGATGCTAACCACTGCAATTGTTATTAATAGCAAAGTTTGCTTTGAACAAATTTTTGATAGCGTTGGTATAAGCTTATTTTATTTTAATCATTTAAGTGTGGTTTTTAATTACAATGGACATGAGCTTGACTGTAAATGTAACGGAGTTTCTGAAAAATGTGGTGGGTAAACCAAATTGCAAAAGCCCTTTCACGTTGAAAGACCAAATACAATAATTGCATTATTGCTAAGTGTTCGAAAAATGCCATTTTACCGTATTTTTCTCCTTTTTATGTGAGCATTATTTCGTTTTGACGTTTCATAGTATGTAGTGCCTTAATGCATCTTTTAACTATATTCAAGACTGTCTAAGTGCATGCTTTTATGCCAGCATGCTTCAGTGTTATTGTTCTTTAATGATTTATGTGCAGGGTGTCGATTCTAAATTCTGATCCGGAATTTGTAATATTAGCTCTTTCATTTCTTTAACTCTAATCATTCTGAGGTTAATACATGTATGCACTTTTATCACCTATCTACATGTTCTCATTTTAGCTCCATTTAATGTTGTTTTGATGTTTCAATTGATATAAAAGTAGTTTTTTGTTTTCTTATCATTGTTTTGTTTTTCAGGCTCGTGTTTCCTTCGAACGGGGCAACAGAGGCATCCGAGTCCGTACTCGTGACATGAACAACCCTTTCCGACCTCGTGCTCAGCCCAGTGTTCAAAATGACGAGTTACACTTTACGGACTTCAGTGATGTTCCTCGTGGGAAAGCACTGTACTTTGAAATGCCACAGGAAATGTTGGGCGATAAAGTAAAAAATTTGTTTTTTAACGATTAACAAATTTTTTGTTAGTGTTATTTAATCATTTCGATTTCGTTGGCATCATGAACAACTGTCATGACACCGAAATAAATTGTTTTGATCAGAAACAGTTTTATAAGACAACGCCCCTGGCGCTCCGTGGTTTTGTAACAGAGATGAGCGCAGCCAGCAGCGCGCCCGAGCGCGGATACGCCAAAGGATAGTTATCTATCCGCGGGCTACCTGTAGCTTTACCTTTAAGCGTCAACATATTGCTTTCAGCACAACAAATCCGCAGCAAGCTTTTTTAAATGATTAATTAAGTTTTGAAGCAGGTTTGTTTCACGTTGCCTAAAACCTTGGTAAAGTTGACTTTTCGCAAGCGAATATGTGTTCTGCACCGATTGTTTTTGTATGCTCAAGGTAACCAGCTATGGAGGTGGGCTGAAGTATTTCTTGAAGTTCGACGGCTCTGGACCTGAAAATCGGGAACCTGACGTTGTGATACGGGTTGGTTTAAAATACAAAATTAGATAAAAACATAAATAATTTTCTGACTTGGCTCATAAAAGCTAGGTACATCACTTCTGCAATATTTCGTGTGCGACAAGCGCTATGTAAACGGCAATACGCTGAAGAATAATTTACATATTTATCCGCGGGTTACCTTTACCTTTCGCTTAAGTTAGGTGCCATGCGGAAGATGTGGCGTACACAACTTACACAACGCATATCCAACAACGCAGGTGAAACCTTAGAGTGGTACTTTATCCATGTGTTCATGTTTGTGTATACGTGTCTCAGGCGTGAGATTTTGACGACGGAGACGAGGAGTTATTGTTATATAATTTTTTCACGCGCCATGTGTTGATCTAAATTTACTCTTTTACTGTTTACAAAAGTAGTAGGATACTTTTTAGCTATAGTTTGAACCATATCTTCTTTTTTAGGGAAATAATGTGGTGTTGAACTATTTCCACTGGGCCGGTGTGGAGCCAGGACAGCGCGAACAGGCCGTCACCGTCAACTTGGTGGAGGTCAGTTCGGAAATACTTAAGTAGCAGTAAAATTTCGTAAAATTTGCATGAATAGTTGGTAATTTTATATTATATCATACCTGTCCTGAAAAAACAGTGCATTAACTAATGTCAATAACTACGTGCACGCAGCTCGATTCATTTCGATTTAGTTATTGTACTGCTGTTGGCGAGCATATTAGATTTATCGCACTGTATATTTCAAGACAGTTATATAATATAATATTTCCTAGGATTTCCTCTGGAATATTGACAGTAGGCCTCTCAAGGTTATCGCTCCTCACTCAGAAGCCTCACAACGCTACCACTTGTCACTCAGCAGAAGAGTTTGTTTCAGCGCAGTTTGATTGATATGTATGTATGTAGTCTGACAAAACAAGTATGAACCGGGCTTTATGCACGTGCTGTTTTCAGTTAAAGGTGCATTGTGTTTTATAGTCTGACTGGAAACTGCCGGACGGCAACACAGCTCCCCGCGACCAGCTGATGATGGCCCTGTCCGATCTTGACACCATGCTCATCAAAATGTCCTACCGACAGACCATGTCCTTTGCTGCGTACGTCAGTAGCCTACAGTTGTAGTTGTCGGGCATTTATCTATAGTTTCTCTATTTAACAGTACCTACAGTGACGTTATAGCAAAAATAGCGTGTAGTGAATTTCAACTCGCAGCTTTGCTATGATGCTTTGTTTTTTTGAGTGCTCTATTTACGCCGAATTAATTTTAAAAAAGATCAAAAACTTCTCTGCATAAAACCAATGCAGTTCTCTGCTCCCCAGTCATGTATTGTATATTGCAGTCTGAAGCATGCTAATATGGACTACGCTATCTTGGACCCCAGCAGTCCGCAAGAGGATGCCTTGGCAGTGGAGTTGTGCGAGTGCCCACCGGGCTATGTTGGAACCTCCTGCGAGGTGAGATCATGTTGGCAAGTTTGATAAAAAATGAAAATGTGTCGCTCATCTGAACGTTTTAACAGCATTAGTTAAGCTAAACGAAAGTAAGCTATATGCAATTGTGCTGTTATATTATTCTTGAACTTAACTTGAACTTAAGGCCTGAAAGCTCCTTGGATCAAGATCCTCCAGCTGTGGCCTGCCCCTGTCTGATCAGACGACGATTATATTATTCTTAATTATCTCAATCTTAATAATCTCAATACATCGTCTAATTCAGGATTGCGCCGACGGTTATGAACGAGTTCCCGGTGGCCAGTATTTGGGGACTTGCAGGATGAGAGGTCTTCCACAGATCACTTGCCAGTGTAACGGACACAGCACGGACTGCGACCCAAGGACGGGACAATGCCTGGTCAGTGGTAGGGACAGTATTCCCAGACTTAATGACTAATGACCAAACAGCGGAATTAAGGGGATTTCTCTGCCCCAACCTGACCCCGCCAGATAGCTCCGCTCCCCCCAGTATCCGCTATCAAGCCCTAAATTGGAAAATTCGCGTAGCACCCATCCCCATTTTGACAACTTCCAGCCCCCGGATTTCCTCAGTTGCACATGTGTACTAATGATTATACCTTCATTAAGCCATCTTGCCGTGTGTACAAGCCGTTTAAAAGATTAATTTAATGATTATAGGGCTAATTCTGATTGTAAAGTTATGGTAACAGTATTAGAGAAGGCAACAGGAGTCCATGGTCCCAACCGTGTGGTATAACATTTCCACCGATGTGGTCTGTCTAGAAGTGGCTCTACGTACTAAATCAATGTAACAAAAATGAACACCGTACCCGATAGCGTCCAATGGACCATTATCTGTCCGCGAGTCACCCTTACCTTTTTCTTCACCTATTTGAAAAGACAAGGCAGCAAAAAATAATGACATTTTTTAGGAGAAACATTTTTAACTTACGGAGGACTAATGCTGCTTTTCTGTCTCTTATTTCGCCAGTATATGTTTTACTTAGCTAGCCGACAGCTTAACAATCTTTTCGTCTTTTAGTTTGTGAATAAAAAGTTTTAGGATTATGCACCACGGCTTATTAGGCTTATTATTACAGTTGCTCGTAATGAGTCGTGAATTTTAACATATGTTAATAATAGGCAAATAAAATACATTTGTAAATGTTTTTTATTATTTGCGGCTCAGTTTTACTGAAGAATTTGCTTAAGTACGTTAAAATTAGCTTAATTATAAATATAACTTTCATTCAAAGGCTAAAGCTCATTAAAAAGTTTCACACTGTTTATTGTCAACAGATGTATAAATTTTATTTAATTTAAGGGGAAATTAAATTAAAAAAAATTAAACCACAAAAAAACCAAAAAAACAAAAAAAAAAAAAAAACAAAAACCCCCTTAAAGAACATTTTGACGAGATACATACATTCAAATATGTTACTGAAACAATTTTCAGCTTAGTTTACTTTTTTCACTTGTATAATAGTAGCAAAATTGGGAACATGGAGGGAATGGCTTCCCCACTTGATTTCAATCGGACACTTCTCTCCCGAGAAAGGTGGGCTCTATACAGATCGGCTTTCTCTCCTCTTAAAAAAATCGCGTAACACGCCCTCGGGGGATTTTAAATTGCCTCAGCTATACATGAGTGGTAGCAACATATTTCATTGACATTGTACTAAATCGAGAGCACAAAGGTAAAAAATATGAATAAAAACTGAAAAATATACCTTGCGTTACCTGGTCTTTTGTTCTTACGCACCTTTTGCATTTCTATTCATTCATGCTTGAAATATTTTATGTTCATATAAATTGAGCTAAGCAACATTTTGTGTCCATAGTTTGTTAAATTTTTAAAATACAAACAAATATTTTATAGTTTGTATGTTATTATGTACTTTGATTTTACTTTCAATTATTACTCTATAAAGAAATAATTTTTAGTTTTTACTAAATTCACAAACAAAATAACATTATCAATAACATTTTTTGTTTATTTATTAAATGTTTTATTTGTTTTTTATTTATGTAATATAAAAGCTTAACTGACTCTTAGTCAGTTAAAGCATTTAATTTTATATATAATTTAACTCAGCACTATCTGATTTTAAAACGTCTTATGCAATGGTTAACTTAACAGCCCCATCATTTTAGAACTGCCGTCACAATACCGAGGGCCCGAACTGCGAGTACTGCAGACAAGGCTTTGTAGGCGACCCCCGCAGTCCGGAGGGTTGTCGAATGCCCGAACCCACTCCTCCCCCCTCCCGCTGCGAGTGCCACGGTCACAGCGATCAGTGTGACTTGTCCACTGGCCGGTGTTATGTAAGACATCCTCACCCCCTCGTATGTCATGCCGTATATGCTCTATGTATCTCTTTCCCTCTCGCTTTTGCCTGCTGTTGTTCAGCCTTTTCTGAACACTAATGTGATGACCTATTACTGTATGCAATACTGTCATCTTCCTTTTGCCTAGTTTTCTTTTAGAGTGAAATATATTTGCAGGATAGCGTTTGCTGCCTCAGCTACAATATTAGTTTAGCTGCTATATAAGCAATGGACACATAAAGTAGATGTTGTGGAATTAGTAATTTTTCTAGAAAGTGGATGTGCTATATTTTTTGTTCACTATTCTTGCGGCTGCTTGCATGTGATTCAGATTAGTGTTTAGTTTAAACATCCTAGACTAAACCAGTCAGAATTCCTCATTAGACTCTTCCATTTGTACTTTAGTTATTCAATAGAGTCGGTTTCGAATGCAAATTCCCGCCAGGCAGTTTTGGCGTAGCCTGACGCGTCAGATAATGTCGCCCGCCGCCAAATGTTTAGTAATGCAACTAGCCAGACAGTCGTATGTTACATGGCCCAAACTAAGCAAAAACCGATTATCTGTACTACGTCGTAGTCAAATCTTTGTAAGTAATTGAAAGCTTTAGACAGTATACGGCATACATAAGTGTTGAATGCAGAAAGAGTGATTATTTTACCTGTTATGTTGTGGTAAGTAAACTAAAAGATTCCGGATCTGGGTACATACCTGTCCCGACCTTTACCTATTTTTTCAATATAACTAAATTTTTCTTTATTTATTCATATCTTTATGATTGTTTTTTCTTTTTCTTTATATATTTCTTTACTTCCAATATGTGCCATCTTTTCTGTTCTCATGTTTTCATGTTCTTAGCAATATCCTGAAAGTGATACACACTCTAACTCGTGTTACGAAGCAAACCAAAGTATTACAAAAGGTCCAGCTGGCTATATCTGACAGTTTTCAGCAACATGCTCCCGACGCCTCCAAACTACGGTGTTTGATGTGAAAAATGCAAAACTAATGTCTGACCAAAAAATGCTGGACTTTGAGACAAAAAGAAACACACGATTTTATTACGAAAAGAAGAAACAGCAAGCATCAACAGTACAGCACGAAAGCTAATCAAAACAAATGGTTTTTGAGAAGTTTTGAACATCAAATCAAATCAATTAAAATGGTCGTATCAAAACAAACCTATGACATACACAGAGTCACAATCACAGCATTGCGTTTGACCGTGTTGTGCTCCTTATATCCTACTGTTGTTCGTTGTTAGTGCCTGCACGTCATTGCATCGCTTTATAGAACTACGTATTCTATGCTCCTGTGTTTTTTACAACTTGTTGCTTATATACACTTATTTATTCTTGCTCTATATAATCTATTACTTGATATTATTTGTTAACGGTAACCATATGGCAGCTCACTGGAAAACAGCTGTCACAAATTCAGTTTGTTCGTTGGAGAATCACATTTACTTCAATAACTGTATTTGCAATATCAGCATTTTACCTCCTTTTATGCTTGTCACTCTGTTTAGCCCTTAACAGCTACAATGGGTCAATCAGAGTTTAACATTGATCAATCACAATTTTAGTTGAAACTCTCGTGCACGAGAGCTAGTTCACATCCATATAGATAGATTCACGATATAGACGGACAAACATTAGCCACCTAACCAAAATTGTGTATTATTGCATCTTTTGTTATTGTAGATTCAAAATAACGTAGAGAAACTTTTTGTTCATGACTGAAATGTATTGTATTTGACTTTTTGTGATTGTGATTTTGTCAGCTTTCAGAATTGCCAACACAACACCGTTGGACCCCGGTGTGACATGTGCAAGCCTGGCTTTTACGGAGACGCTCGAATTGGAGACTGTAGACCTTGCCCCTGCCCGTAAGGATTTCTATTTATATGTTGCACTTGGAGAAGCAACTAGAGTTATGTACCACGTCATACTTGGTCATTATTGGTTCATTGCGTCAGTGAAAACCTGTATATTTTACAGCTGATTTAAAACTGTTAAGAGTAGTTTGTTGTTTAGTTTTTCCTAACTCGTTCATAACAAATTTATATTAATATTTTGCATTTGCGAGTAATAAACTAATAGAGAAATATTCAGTGGGCTCAAAGTAGTTTAATCATGTATTAATTGATTGGTTACTCTGTAAATAGTCTTTAATGCAGATTAGTCCGCTGGCGTATGTCCTTTCCTTGCGTTGTACCCGTCGGAAAAGCGACGCTAAGCAATCCACACACAATTTTACATTGATATTAATATGTAATTAATGTTACTAAAGTAAATAAAGTAGTTCTACATTGGATTGGCTCTTTCTTGAAAAGTCCTGTTTATCCTTTCTTAGCCAATCAATATACGTCGATGGGGTTTACTGTTTCAGGCCCGGAGTATCCTGTCGTGTTGACCAGACCGGCCAGCCCATTTGCCAGTGTCCGCCGGGATATACTGGACGAAATTGTGATGAGTATGTTCTGCCCTTACAGAACTACAGCTGTTTTTTGCAGTTTTAAGTCAAGTCCGGTTCATACTTGTCCTTAAGGACCAGAAACAGATACAAGGACAAAAAATGACACGCTGTGAAAAAGTGATGACGTTCGACTAACTTTTCGCAAATAAGATAAATTCCATGCCGATTTCGTTCATGCAAAAAATGTTAAAATTTTGATGGACAGTTTTCTTGCTCTTGGTTAGGGACAAAAGAACAGGCACAAGCACAAGTATAAATCGGACTTGAAACGCTTTTTTTAACCATAATCCGTTTTGCTGCCCAAATGTTTAAATGTCATTATGAACAATTATTCAAGCGAAGTTAACAAATTGTCAACAAGTTGAGATCTAATTAAAATAGGATGACAGCTTTTTTTCATTAAGATTAAATAAAAAAATAAACACATTTGTTTTACCAAGAATACTTAATAGCACTATTATGTACTCTTGGTTTTGCGTAAGCAATCACAGTATCTGTTGATTTAACTGAGAACACGTGTACTCAATGAGAAAGCATTTATGACCATTATGACCAGCTATTGGCCAGCTTGGTACCGCGTTACGTACGATGCACATTGGCCGCAAGAAACGGACCGAAAACGGCCCTCTATTGCTGGTCTGTTCCAAGGTCTCAGGTATCGGCCAAATGTAATGATTTTATGATTTAGGCAGGTGTCTGTTTTCGGTCCGTTTTTGACCGCCTATGTGTAACGCTCTAATTGCGCTGCTGAGTGCTGAACTGGCATGTGAGCAATGTGTCATAAGTTTCCGATTATATACGTTTGCAGTACTAGACTTGTATAATTTACTTCATTCTAATTAAATTCTACTATTATTTTTATTTATTTCAGCTGCGCCCCAGGCTATACCCGAGACCGTCAGGATCCGCGTGTCTGTCGTCCAGTCGGTAGGGTCCGCACCAATGAGATAGTAGAGTATGGCGGTCCTAGGCTCAGGACATACAGTCGCCGACACAGGCGGTACAGGCATCGTCACAGCAGTGCCGCGTAGCAGAGGAGACACGCTCGGCTACAAAACCTGTTGCACTAAGGCTACAGTCACACTGGCGAAATAAGAAATACGGAGCTTAGTATTTGAACGAATTGCAACCTGAATTACTTGCAATTCTATTTATGTTTTCTCCAACATATATAGTATGTTCACTGGAAAATATAGTCTTTCAAAAAGGTTTCCTTTTTTGGAAAATTAAAAGTCTTACTTTAATGCGTTTTTATCCGGTATTTCTGATTTCGTAATGCTCCGGTGTGTTCTGCCGTCGTAAATCATAACCCTGCTACATCTTGGGATTATTTTTTAACTGTGCGGTGTTTATCGTTTTGTATTCATTATTTTATTTATTTTCTTTAATCTCAGCTTATTGTTGTGCTTTATTGCCCCCATTTACTTAATATTTTTTATTTTGTACAAACTGAATTGCTCTTTGCGATATTTTGTTTTACCCTATTTGTGCTTATTTTGCCTGGTGCTTAAGACTTCATTAGTGTTAATACATCTTGTGTATTTTTGTTGCTTTATAGCTTTAGTTTTTGTGTTTTGCTTATTGTTGCTAGCAAGAGTACTCACAATTTTGCTTGCTTCGTAAAGTAAGCTACTGCCAAATATTTATGTACTGTCTTGTTATGCAGAATTCAAGAATCAAGAGTACATAATGTTAGTTCTTTATATTTTTCGTCAATGGTGTGTGCTCTTTTTGATTTTTTGATGCTTTACTTAATGGCATGATTATATGACGCTATATTTTAAGCTAATGTTTTAGATTTATTTAGTTTAATTGAATGCAACTTTATTGCTGCTAATAGCTTATAAACTGATCGATTTATTGATAAGTTAATTTGCACTGATTACTTAGGGTAGCTTATTGTTATCTATAGTCTGACCAAAAATTGCTGAACCCTGCGACAATAGAAAACATGTTATTTCATTATGAAACGAACGAACTTCAGGCACCAAGAGTACAGCGAGTAGTCGCATAAATCACACCACCTATGCTATCTCATGGTTCAGCACTTTTTGACCAGACTTGAGTAGCTATTTGTTTTGCTTGACTTGACTAAGCTTTGCTTATTTGTATTTTATATGTTTACCTCAGTAATCCGTGTAATTATTTTCTGTTTGTTCTGCATGCATTTTGTCCAGTCTTGTGTTTATTTATTTAAATTTTTTAAACTAAATTAAATATTTATTAGGTTAAGGTGCGTTGTTCGTGAGCGAGAAACGGGATAGTTGTAATATTAAATAAAAAATAAAATAATAGTATTTTATTTTATTTTATTTTAAATATTACTTAATATTTTTAATTTTTTGTTTTATTGTTATCAAGAACACATAATAGTGTCTGTAGTGTAAAACCATTAAGGCACTATTACGCGGACTTGATTTCGTGTTTATGTTTATGCTTTATTTTTGCATGACATGTGTGTATTGCTTTATAGCAAGAGTAACATGATGTTAATACATTTTATAATTACTATTGAATGTGTTATCATTCACGTACTCTTACTAATAATAGTACAGCAGATGCTAGCTCTTGTTGCTGCAATAATGTTGTGTGTGCACGCTTGAAATAAACTTCTGTAATTTTGTATTTAGTTAGTTACATTAACAGCTTGTCGTTGACTCATTCTAACATAGACTAGATTATAGGTACAAGCAAGAGTATATAATAGTCTCTCACTCCATAGAAGAAACATGGTTTTTTTCTTCTATAGAGTGAGACACTGTTTAAGTACTTTTAGTACATAGAATCATGAATCCATATATAACCATCGTTTCTCAAAGTTATAAACGTTATAAACGAGTTCAGTCAATTACCTTTGAACATATCAAGCGTATGGTTAACTTATAAAGAAATATGAATAAATACGTGAGCAGTTCAGTAAATTTTTTGGTTTAATAGAGTCGGCTGTCGCTCTAAAAGTCGATGAGCGCTAAAGTTGCGTTCAGTTCTAGCGCCCGTCGAGGATAAGTAGAAAAACCTCCGGCCGAACATTTGAAGAAAGACGCAGCAAATAAAAAACAAGTTTTTCCACGTAACATTAACGTGCTTTATTTCCTGAAAAGATTAAGATAATAACACAATTTTAAAATGCAGCTAGGCCAAAACGTTTCATACCGGGCAAAATCTTGGCGAAATTTAATTGAGAAACTGTTGAGGGTAAACCTTTCGGGGTGCGCCTGCGCTCTGCAATGGACGGCTAGAAGAGTGTCCTACTTTTCCTAGAGGACTGAGACATTATCCTGTTCTCTAGGTGTTACATTGCATATAGTATATTAAATAAGGTAGCCTAAATTGTCTAGCTGAATTAGCTACTATATCATCATAGAAATATGTTTAAGACAGAAAATAAGATGGTAAATTAAAATAGAAAATTATGTCTTTAACTGTGTCGTTTATTGTATGATTTATATATAATGAGTAACTATTTTAAATAAGCCGGGTTTCTCATTATAAGAAATGACCCATCTTGACAATATGTTTGTTTTTATGCAGAATATGCAGGTACTATAAGTTGAGCCTGTTTCACACGAGGTAGATTTTCAAGAGGACTTTCTCCAAGGGGATCCCGCGGGAAAGCAGTTCACACGAGGCAGGTTCGCGGGATTTAAAATTTAAATGGGATTTAAAAATGTCTTAATTTATAATTAAATTAAATTAATTTTAGTTTTAATTTTAAATTTAAAAATCTAAAAATGCAGGTAGTATTGTTGTGGTGGTTGTTTATTGATTTTTTCCTGTTGGGCCACACCCAACAGGTCTTTAATTTTGATTTTGGAATCTTAGTGTTAACGTTAAAGTGTCAAAGTGCGGAGTGTGCTTTACACGTCTTATAAGTTAGCTTTGCATCTGTCACATAAAAATGCCTTGTGTATTCACTGAGGTGCTACCTTCGTGGTTGTTGAGAGCATCATGCAAAAGGCTGACAAAAATGAATTACTAGGAATCGAACCTGCAACGCCATGGTTGTATAAGCACAGTATATGCAGTGTATATGCATGAAAATAATAATACTGGCCAGGGAAAATTTTAATAACAGAGAGTTAAAGCATTGTGTAAAATTCTGTGACTCACGTGATATTATTTGATTGGCCACTGTATGTGTAACCCTTTGAAAAAACGCTCGGAGAGCGATAAACAAAATTCCCTATGGGATTCCCCTCGGGAATCGCTCCCGCTCCCCTGCGTCCCCACGCGTCTCCACGCTTCCCCACGCCTCCCCATGCTTCCGCAAGAAAACCCCTATAAGGATCCTCATGGAAACCCCCTCAGGGACGCATGGGGACGCAAGAATAACCCCTTGAAAATCCACCCAGTGTAAAACAGGCTTTAGTAATTAGTTAACTAGTAACTAATAACTAGCAAATAACATGTAGCTAAACATCGTCGATGCTTCTTTACCCACGGCTACTTTATGATTTTGTGCGTACTCTGATTTTTAACCACCTGCTGTTTTTGAGCCACTGACCAACCACTAACAAGCCAACTGCTAATCCACACTTGCCGGAGCAGGTAATGGTATTTTGGTGATTGATTTAGTTATTGATTTTAAAATATAAATTAAGACTGGTTCAGGTTTGGCAACGTATCCGAGAAACAAGATACTTGAAGAATTTCTGTGAGATTAGATAATTGAAGTAGGATTTTACATTTTACGTTTTAAATCGTTCTTTCAAGATAGCGAAGTATCACCTTTGAGGAAGTCACTTGAAAATCACAACTTCGTCATTTTTTTACCTCAGTACAGCTTTTGTTGTGTTTCAAGCAATGTTTACAAAAGTGTCATAGCTCATCTATTTCAATATGACTTTGACTTTATTGGACTTTAAACGAATATGAGCCTCATAATCGTAATTAAGGCACCCTAGGAGACTATGTTTGTAGGTCCTGAGCCAAGCGTGAAAATCCTGCCGCCAAAGGACCAGAATGTTCCCGCCGGGACCGATGTTCAATTTCAGTGTGTGGTTGAAGGCGCCGAAGAGCATGTAGGTCAAAACCGGGTACATAAATATATACCATAGTATTAAAATAAATTAAAACATAACTAACAATTTGTCGAGGGTTTACTACCTTGTTTTTGATATCCTGTGACTGGCTCTGATGAGAAAGTAGTTTTCTAACGCGAGAGTTCGGGGGCAACTTGTCGCGAAAAGGAGAAGTTTAATTGTGAACGTCGGTGACAAGAGGTTGATCAGAATGGTAGTCAATTCTGTGCCATGGCGGTCTGCGCTTTCCGTATTGGCGCAAACGACAACTCGCAAGCGTTGGTTTTCAAACAGCTAATACATTTCACATTTTTTAATTCATTATGCTTTATAATATGAGATAGATTCTGGCAATTTTTCTAAAAGTAGGTGAGCATATAGCCTCATATTTTGCCGTACCCGCCGCAAGACAGCTTTAAACGGTTGATTCATACACGCAGACAGCTGTATGCTCTTTCATCCAGGAAATCTACGAATTAATTAGGCCAGAATCTGATTTTTTCACGATTAATGGTTTGATGAGTTGCAGAACGACAGTACATGCGTATAAATTGACCCAAATTTCTGTAACTGTCAAGTCGCGATTCCAAAACCCAGTGTATTCTTCTTCAGCTTCACATTCAGTCCTGGCGTCGCAAAGGCTACCCCGGACTTCCGGTCGGAGCTGAGGACGATGCCCGGACTGGCATTCTCCGTCTGAAGAATGTGGGGGTCGGCGACGAGGGCGAGTATGAATGCGTGCTCTCTCTGCCAGACAAGGAAATCACTGATACGGGAACATTGAAAATTGCCAGTACGCTTATTGTTTGACGTAGGACCCTTAATTTTTGGCCGACGATATGGTATAAAATCATGCTTAAAATTTCCATTCCTAAACCTGATGATTGTATAGTCTTAATTTTCAAGGGCTGCTTTTTACTTAGACGGCAATATTAAGCATGTATGTTGAATTTTTTAGTCAGTTGATGGTTCAGGAATGGGTTGGGATTAAAATTAGGCACCTTATTTATTTTAGCAAAAAAAGTTTCCAATTCATTACTGGTAAGTGGTAACTAACATTCGTTACAAGAAAAAGACTAGCTTTGTCCAAAAAGACCAAGGGTTGTCCTAAAAGACGAAGCTTGGTCCAAAAAGACGAACGTTTGTCCAAACAGACAAAGCTTCGTTACCAAAAAATGACAAAAGTTTGTCCAAAAGGACCAAGGTTTGTCTTAAAGGACGAAGCTTGGTCGAAAACGACGAAGGTATTTGCGAAAGGACAAAGTTTTGTTACCAAAAAGTGGGTCAAAAACCATGTCAAGTAGGTTTAATCTGCCAAAGGAATGTACTACTTTATGTGATTAGACTTCTCCGTAGGTGAGACCGTCGGATTTTTTTGTAAGTGAAGTAACTGCCATACTATTGCCAGTATCATCATGAAAATGATTGCACTTTCACGATTGATTATGTTCAGGCAATCCGCCAGTCCCTCGGGTAACTCCTCCCTACCAGACAGTCCCGGAAGGGCAGCGTGCTGAGTTCCGTTGCACAGCCACAGGACAGCCACCTCCTGTCATTACCTGGGGCTACCAGGTCCCCGGCGGTCCCCTCAGGCCTGGCATCAGCCAAGCGGACGGTGTTCTAATCATTGATCGAGTCCAGCACGGTGACGAGGGCACCTACTTCTGCGCCGCGTCAAACAGCGCGGGAACCGAAGTCGCCGAGGCTGAACTGTTAATTGGTACGGAGGGAATAAAGTCTAATTTGCGTCATCCAATCTGTTTGACAATAAAGCTTCTGTCTCTAATAGGCACTTTCTATTAGGCAGTTTTTGAAAATACATCAATATATTCTAATTTTGTATGTGAAGTATATTTTGCGATTTCGCTGTTTTTAGGAGGTGAACCGCCACGTATCACAGTCGAACCGAAATTTAAAGCGGCCAAGCCAGGCGACAGATTCCAAATCACTGCTAGAGCCACTGGAGAACCCACACCTAGGATTCACTGGGAACGAGCCAACGGAGCTCCGTTACATCCAGATGTCCGGGTAAGAGACTATTAAACCAGCTGTGGCCACGGCTATTTGTCATACGTACATCACAGTTTCACTTTTTGTTTTGATGGCTTATTCTGTTTAACAGTTATGCATGTGTATATATGTAGTCCTTTTCTTTTCTTGTTATTGGTTGTGCTATTAGCTTATTATGTGATTGCATACTTGTAGTTGTTGTTAAACATAGTTAAATTTAATAAAGAAAGAAACATAAGTGCCAGTATCTAAAGTCTGACAAAAAATAGTTGCAGTACTTGAGAAAACGAAAACATGGGATTTCGTTACGAAAAGAATAGATTTTGACTATGAACTTATGAAGACTACATCAAGTAGTCGCAGAAGTCATTTGTAACAATTAGTGATAAATTGAAATTTAGAAGCAATAATTATTTTGTCAATTTGCTCAAAAAACGCATAGGCTGTTCCTGAAAACTACCATAACATTGTTGTCCTTCAGGACCTCGGCAATGGTGTGCTCGATTTCGCTCGCTACAGTGACGGACAGGAAGGCGAGTACAAGGCCGTAGCCACAAATCCGGCAGGCAGTGCAGAAGATGTCGCCACTGTTCAGAGTGGTACGTCATTACGTCTACCTAAAACGTCTCAAACGTGGTGGAAATGTTATTTTCAGAATAACATGTTCGCAGTTCCAGAATCACAGTTTTTTTACACGAGGCTATTTTCCAAGCTCTTTTTCAGAACAACCATTAAAGCAGGAATAAAATGGTTACAATTTTTCGAAACAAGACTCAAAACTGAATACATCACGTTTTAATCACTGATAAAATCCCAAGTTAAGACTAGCCACATTGTCATTACATTGTCTTACAGTTCAATAAGCCAACGCGGTAGCTAGTCTTAACCATGGTATTTTACACCAAATAAAAAATGCTGTGGGTGTTTTTTGGTGTTGTTTAAGAAAATCATGGTCTCTTTACTAATATAATGTATAGATTTGTTTAAAAAACGGGTCACTGAAATTGTGGAACTACCACCTTGAAGGGATTTAGATTGAAAGTGATTGTTGAGGTGTGATAGATATTAGATGCAATATGCAATTTGTCACACCCGAGTCATCTTGGCTTAGACTGTAAATTAGAAAAACTTCTGGATTCCCTGAGAAATGGCAGGTGGGCTATGCCCAAGTCAAGAAGCAAATTAATATGTTGGGCTGAAGCATGTTTTGCGTTACATTTTGCAAACCGTCAACCGTGTCCACAATTTCTTCTTTAGTAAGTGGTAAGTCTCAAAAACTTGCATTAGCTGTGTCACATTATTGATATTAGCATTTTATTACTGTCGAAATTATACATTTTTTAGACGCTGGGCCTCCTCAAGTGAACATTAACCCGCCTTATAAACTAGCCCGCCCCGGCGAACCATTTCAAATCACCGCAGATGCTGGCGGAATTCCTGTCCGCTGGGTTGGACCGGGCGGAAGCCCTTTACCTGCCGGCGTTATTGTGAGCATTACAATCGGCCTTGTTCCCTATTGAGCCTCATAATGTCCTAAACATCTTTTATTTACAACAAATAGTGCACTGAAACGCAAATTTGTCGTATAGTCGTATAGTTTTGTCAACTAATTGTTGCCAAGTCGAGACCAGATATTGTAGAAACCAGTGCTTTCTTTACCGGTTACCAAACTGTCGAATTTTGTAAGTATCCAAAAAGCTTTTTGACAATTATCAACTCTATCAGATAATATATACTTTTTTTATTACTGTTACGAATGCCCATAACCAACAACTGAAAGGTAAACTAGTATGTTTCTTATCTCGTGCTTGGCTCGACAGATATGACGACTTTTTTTTACGGCAGTCTAACATTTTTTGTCGGCTTTTTTAGAAATCATTAAAATTTTTATAATTTTTTAGGATCGCGGGAACGGTGTTCTGGAGTTCCCTAATTACCAGCCAGACCAAGAAGGAGTCTACACAGCTATTGCTGCAGGACCGTCGGGTGTGGGCGAAGGGACCACTACCATTGAAACTGGGGTCCCGCCAAAACTGGAAGTGAATCCACCAGAAAAAGACGCCAAACCAGGAGAAAGCTTTGAAATTGTCGCGACACCTGTGGAAGGCAGTCCCGAACCTACCATCACTTGGCGTCGACGTGACAGACAACCGTTACCCCCCGGAGTTACTGTGAGCTGTGTTTAAGTTTTCAGATTAGACAACATTCTAACTGAACTTGGGCAAAAAAACCATTTCTCTCCAGCCTTGCCAATTTTTATGTATGATTTAGGCAAAAGCATTATATTCGCAGCAACAAACCAACTAAGTAATATTAAAAACCAGAAAAATCGCATGTACGGTGGGAAGCACCACCACACCATGTGGAAGATGTACCCAACAATCTGTAAGTGTACTATGACATGGTATGCATATTGAGATTCGCAGACTGGCAAGTGCTATTGCAGTATCATGCATGGTGAAACAGTACCAGTAAATACATATAACAGATCACTGGTGCAAATTTTTTTATTTTGCAAAAAATTATAATAAAAATACTTTATTATGGCATGTAACTTTTATACCAATAATGCAACAGGTTACATTTAGTGTCTGATAATGTAATTAGGTTACAGTTAACAAGTCTCAGTTAATATTTAGTTAACATAAAATGTTTTAGGATGAAGGAAATGGTGTGCTCAAGTTTGACAACTATTCGCCCGCACACGCCGGGGACTACGAAGCCGAAGCCACTAATGAGTTGGGCCGGGACGTGGCCCCCGCCGTCGTCAGAACCGGTGAGAAATTATGGGCTAGGTCTTTTTGATATAGTATTCACGGACCTTAAGATTTTGTTCATGAACTAACTGCAAAGAAAAACAAACTCGACATCAGATCACTTTTGTGACGACTCACAACTTAGTAATATCAACAATACTTTTCGCCTTCGTTTAAAAAGCACAAATGTGAAATAAACAAATGGTAACTCAAATAAACAGTTAATGGAAAAGAACAGATAGTGTTTGCCGTTGGAAGGCTCATTTTGCAATGTAAGGACCGGTGCATACTTGCTTTTCGTCCTTAAGCTAACTCAAGAAAACTGTTGCACTAACTACAATGTTTCTTAGATGTATTTATTGACTATGTAATTATTTATACGTAATTGTATTTATTATACGTATCTGTTTTTGTTGCACGTATCGTACGTATCTCTTTTTTCTTTTGTTGCGTTGTTTTCAGTTATTGTAAAAACTAGTGTCATGAACTTGCCATTAAAATAAAAACTATAGTTTTTATTTTAACTTGTAACTGCATAAATGTGTGTTTTGCATATTTACAAAATATATATATTTCAGAATCTCCACAAGAACCGCCTGAAATTGTTGTGGAGCCACAGCTTTACCGAGCCAAGCCGGGAGAGCGATTCCAACTGACTGCCACGGCCGTCAAGGGACAACCGCCACCCGAAATCACCTGGGAAAGACTGGACGGAAAACCCTTGGGTCCGATGGTTTATGTACGTATATTTGTTTTCTATTTCAATGTTGTCAGTGTCTCAATTGAGACCATCACAGCCGTTAACTATCAACACAATATTGTTAAACATATGGTTATTGTTAAACGTATAGTCGTTTTTGTTATCGTTTTCTGTTATAAGCCTTTATCCTATCTTGCAGGAATGCATATAAATTAGTCTTCTTTGGCTAATAATGTTATAATCTTGGCAAATAAGCCTAACACTCATAAATTTACCAAATTTCCAAAACTCACATGTTTCATGCTTTAAATTTATCAATCAAATCAATTTGAATCCAATTTATTTGATTCTATTTTGTAGAATGCCCAATTCATTATTATACAATTTTGTGATCAATGCTGTTTTTGCAGGATCACGGCAACGGTGTTCTCGATTTTGGTGAATACGAGCCCGCAGATGAAGGAGATTACAGAGCCACTGCCACAAACCCGGCCGGAAGCGCATTTGCTGATTCCACTGTGGAAACGGGTAAAATGTTTGGGACAATGTGCAATCGCTTGCACGAGGTTGTCCTGAAATTCGGCTTGTTTGATGCAAATTTGTCAGTGTATCAGTCAAGTTATGTACCCGTGAGACAAAAACGTACACAAAATACGTAAGCTAGAGTATCATGTATCACAACATAACAGTATACCTAACACAATTAAACGTAAATACATAAATGAATAATGTTATAATTAATTTTAATTTGTTCAATTTTCAATTTAAATAGTTTTGCGCTATTGTCTGTATGTCGAATAGTCCAAAAAATATATCAGTTTTGCGGAACAATCCAGGTTTGTAGTTAATTAGACGAAAGTTGAGACAGTCAGTGAAAAGTTGTGCATGGTCAAGTCAAATGGACTCCAAAACTTTTTAGGCATGTGCGTATTCAGTTAAATAAAGTCATCCTAAGCAATGATGTTTTTTTAGACTGTAAATGTTTTTTATTTCGATAATTTTCTAATGTCATTACAATTTTCCAACATCCCCAATGACTTTTTCTGTTCCAACTATCGTCAAAAAAAACTGAGTTTAACTCAGCTTTCTTACACGAGTTGTAAAATCAATAGGCCAATCATTTTTTTAAATAATAATCATTCAATCGAATTTGGTTGCTAACGTTTCTTTTTAGATTTTGGTTATGAGCTTCCAGAGATTGTGGTTGACCCAGAACACACCAAAGCCCGACCTCTAGACAAATTCCAGATCGTGGCTAAAGCCTCAGGGAAGCCAGAACCAACCATCAAGTGGGAGCGGGCCGACGGATCTCCCTTAGATCCCGATGTTCATGTAAACCACGTTTCTGTGTCTCTGAACACTTTATTGTCTTACAGTCCAACTGGATCATTTGTCACACTTCTCTACTAAACAGAGGCGCATTGGCAATTCTTGACAAAGTCTCACAATCGCACGCGGCTCTCCCGTTAGGTCCTGTCCAATCCACGATTGGAGTAAACTTTCTGCTGTCACTGTTAGGGTCGATGCTTACTTACAGCCGTATGTCCGTTCAGCCGACAAAATGACGAAATAATGACGTCACATGCGCTGGCAGATCCACTGCACAAGGCTGCTGGTGACGTCGTTCTGCAGGCTGTACGGACATACGGCTGTTGGTATGAATCGAGGCTTAGACAGTAGACAATGTACCTAAAAATCACGATTATGCCTACAATCACAATTGCGTTTTTCATCCATTTAATGGCATATAAATTGATGATGTATGGCATTGCTTTATTTGACTGTAAAGTCTGATGTTATAGGATCTTGGCAACGGTGTCCTTGATTTCGACAATTACATGCCAGTGCAGGAAGGTGGTTATGTAGCCACTGCCACCAATGAGGCCGGCACTGCTTCTGCCACGGCTACTGTAGAGACAGGTAAAAATGATCTTTATTCTAATATAATACTGAGATGCCAAGGAGAGCATCTTAATTTTGTTAGAAGACGTAAAAGTTTAAGGCAGCATTTTGTAGGCATTTGAACAAAAAAACCCACCCAATTGATATCTCTTTAATCGCTGTTTGACCACCAAAAAATGTTTTTAAATGTTATTTATTGTTATTTGTTGTGTCACGCTGTTTTAAGTGGTCATAAACTAAACTGGAATAAACGACATGGAATATTGGTAACTGTTAAGTTTTTTTTGAATTCATGGTTTCGTTTTTATTTTCAGAAGGAATTCATATCACAATCTACCCCGAAGTTCCAGTGATCAAGATTCCTGAAGGTCAGCCTTTGGAGCTTCTTTGCGTTGCCACAGGAAGCCCTGAACCGGACATTTCATGGATTCGGGATGTGGGACCCAGACGAGGCGATCTTCCAAAAGGATTCACTCCAGTTGAAACCATCGAAGGGAAATTGACCTTAGGTAAAAGTTTTTTGTTACAATCAAAAATATGTTGGCAGCAATGCAACAATTTTAAGCTGGTTGCTGTTTTAGGTACCATATTCTACGTAATCTCTATTGGACTACATTACTTTACTTTAAGCCAGCTAAACAGTTAAGCAATTAGCATGTTTGCAAGTGCCATTCTTGAATGTATGGACAAAATATAAGAACTATTCAGCTATGACTTTTCAGATATTTTAATTGAACTAAAGAGACTTAAAAACGCACACTATATACTGTTGAGCGTGCATGTTGATGTGAAAAAAGAGGAGGCGCCCAAAATAAGAAAGAAGAAAAAGGGGGGCGCCGGACATAACCCCCCCGCCCCCCTCCAAGCCCACCAGCCCCCCCCCCCCCCCCCCCCCCCCCCCCTCCCCCCTCTTCCTTTCCCACCGGGCCCCCCCCCCTACCCCCTTCCCCCCCCACACACCTCCCTCCCATCCCCCCGCGCCGCCCGCCCAGGGGGCACCCCCCCCATTCACCCCTCACCCCCCCCCCCCCCCACTCACACACCCCCCTCCTGTTCCCCTGCCCCCCCCCCCCCGCCCCCCTCCCACCACCCCCACAACCACACCCGGCCTTTATCCCCCCCCCCCCCTACCCCACCCCAGTCTTCCCCCCCCCCCCCCCCACCGAAACCGGGGACTTTTCTCCGTTTCCCCCCCACCCCAACCCTACCTTTTCTTCTCACACCCACCCGAAACCCATTTCTATCACACACCCAAACGCACACCCCACCAAAAAACACCACAACACCAAACACACACCCACGCGAGACACGACCGCCTCCCCACACCACCCGCGGACACTCCCCCACCCCCCCGCACACCCTCTGGGACACCTCTCCCCGCCCTCCCCCTCTCCTTCCGTCCCCCAAGTCCACAGAAGAAAAAAAAAGAAGACCCCAATAAAGAAAGACAGAAACAGAAACGCAGCCCACACCACACCGCCCCCCCTACCCCATCACCCAATCCCCCCACCACCCCCCCCCCTCCAATTGATATCTTTTTAATGTATTGAATATTTAAGACTGAGTTTGGACTAAAATTAAGCCGGTTACTTATTCCGCTTGCTACGTTCAATATCCGTTCCTACACGGCGGGCTAAAATTAGTTTAGTCCGTTTAGTCCGGTAAAGCAACATTCTCTATTTACGCTCTCAAACGTAGAGATGTATTTAATGTGTGAGCATAATTTGACTGTCTCCTATTCTAGTGCCTTTTGCCTAGTAAAACGCAGTAATTTATGACAAATGTTTTATATTAGTTGCTATTTTAGTAGCCTTTTACCTGTTCTTTTTGCAGAAAAAATGACACCAGAAGATGCTGGGGAATATATTTGTCAAGCATCTAATGGAATTGACTCTGCTGAAAAGTCCATACGAGTGGTGGACAATTTTGGATACGTCTAAATTTTATGTTTCTAACCTCCGTCCTTGAAACCGCGCCTGCTGTCTAGTCCTCTGCAGAGTACGTTCACCGCCACTGTTCAAAGTATGTAGTCTGTTTACGATGTACTCGTGATATAGAAAGTTGTTTTAACAATGGTCAAAAAGTTCTGACATAAGATCAATAAATATTTCATTGAAGTTATTCCAAAATAATCATTTAATTTAGTACACTGATTTGTATATTTGTCATTATGTGGTATCTTTCTTTCAATTTTTACTAACGACTGAGTATTTACTATCACAAAAGTAAGCGTTGGATTGAAGTTTTGAACTTTTTATCTGAATTGGCTTTTTTGTTTCTGTGACTCCAATATAGGACGCGACATACAGATTTAAGCTCAATTCATATTTACAATAATTGTATGTCCGTTCAGCCGAAAAAAGTCATAATAAAACTGCGTCATCAGCCATTTCATGGGGTAGTTAATTCAGGAATCTCAGTTTTGCTTAAAACAGTAACTTTTTGTTGTAGTTGGGAAATCTATTGCAAGAAAAATTGATAACACGCTGACTGATTAAGCTGCAATCATGCAACAAAACTAAACTGAACATGTGCTGTATTATTGCTTCTTCAATATGTATTTGATGAACTTGTGGTGCTATATTTTGGTTAACATATATGTTTCTTTTTATTTATTCTTTTGTCTTTTGTAATATCAGCCTGTAATTTGCCACTAAGCTAATTCAAGTTGACCAGAAAAGGTAAATTATGATAAAACTGATATTGGACTTTTTGTACTTTACAAGACACACTAATAGTTTTATAGGTGTAAAATGTCAAATTCCGTTTCATCCTAGTACAGTAGCTCTTACAAACCGCCTAAAGTAGGTTTACTGAGATTATGGAATGTTACATTTTCAGGTTAGTTTTTTTCAGTACGGCATTTTAGATTTAGTCAATACAAACTTTTAACTAATTATCATTTTTAAAACCATATTAGCCATATTAAACTATTTTTTAAATTTGTTACTATAAAAACGATTCACTGCCCTTACTGTTTTTCCACTACGTTATTTCCTACTATGACATTTATTGCATACAGTAGACTCAGACTTGCAATGGCTAAGCTTGTCAAAACGTTTATCACTCTTTGAATTCCATTAAGTATATCAACTTGACCAAAACGGTTTTAAATAAACTGTTCAACCTCAAAATTAGGCTTATAAAAAACAACAGAAACGTCGACTGTTTCAAGCAACGTCTTGTCTACTCTTTTTAGCAAACTATCGCCAGTTCAAGTCTTTATGACTTCTTTTCCTTATTGTTACTGCCATTATAGCTGTTCTGTATATACTTTATACTTGTGCAAACGTTGTTGTGCAGTGTTGATGTTAGCTCTACGGTGTGCTAGGTTTAGTCATGAATCACTAGCTTTTAGCAGTGTTTTTTGTCATCCTTCAGATTAAGGATCTGTTTATTATATTTACTGCAACATAATTTTCTGTTAGCCTTCATAAGTTATACGTAGCGTTTTTGTAGTCTTGCGAAATTGGGAAATGCTATTGAAGTATGTTAAGTTTACATGCAAATATAATACGTAAAAGTAGACAATAAAAGACAATACCTAAGTAAAACTAAAAACAAAAGCAACTAAACGTATAATATAAATCAAATTGAGATACCATTGAGAAGCATTTATGAAAATTTATAATAATTCGCCTATGATTGAGATTCGCCATCAGAAAATGCTAAATCCATGTTTTTATTTCAGTCAAGCAATTGGACTTGTAATTTTTCTGAATTTCTGTAAGTGTTTGCGCAGCGGTGTAGCTTATATTTGTCCAAAAAACTGTTATAGGAATATCATGTAGTTAGTATTGCTTAGCTTACTACTTGCCCTTTTTAACGCTGGCTCACAGGGACTTGTGCTTAACCTAGAGAGTTACGGCCTTATGTCGCGCAAAAGAGTATCAAAGTTTTGGAAAGTTGCGTTTGCCGCTTGCCTCAGTGGTTAAAAAATAGCGGTTTTCGCTAATTTGGGACAAGCAGCGACGCTATAAGTCAGATTTTTTAAAAAATTTGACTAAAAATTTGATAGACAAATACAAACGTGTATTAGTGAAATAGACATAATGCTTGCCACGTATATACTAAAATTATGCAAACTAGTATGTCACAAACTTTTTTATAATTTATTCTTTATTTAAACAATGAAAAAATTATTGTTTGATGTTTTGTATTATATAAGCGGTATTTTTTCTCTATTTCGCTTGGGTATTTTATCATCAGTATTATCACTGTTATAGCTGTCTATTTTAAATTTTGCTTGTGCAATTTTATACTGTTTTTTTAAGTAAAGCCTTTCTAAATTTAGTAATTTGTTATCAAAACCTAATTAATTCTTAATCTCGCCTTATTATGACAAGAGAACTCTTTAACTGTTACATAACGTTGCTCATAGTTACATAGTAAACTACTCATTATATAATATTTTTTCAAGCACTTTAACAATCGTAATGGTTACACACAGTATATATTTTGTGGTGAAAGTAGTATTTTGGGCTGTTTTCCGCGCAATAGCCTACGTTTTGTTTTGCCAAATGATTTGGCATTGTCTTTGGGCATGTTTGTAAACCTGAGCTTAATACTATTTGCTTGAGTCTACATACGGATTACGTTTAAAAAAATTATGACGGAACGTCTTTTACTTTAAAACATTTTTATTCACCCGAACTTTCAAACTATTTCAACAGTTATTTTGTCAATTAAAGACGGATTTCGAGAGAGATTAAGTTTGATATTGCAATGTATATTTATTAAGTCAAACCACTGCCCCTTTTGATTTTGCACAAAGGCGTATGCAGCTTGTGCAAAACTATAAACTTCCCATAAGCCCAAACTACTGCAAATGCCAAATCTATTATGGCCAACTCCACCTAATATTTAAGTTAAAGGCGTCCATATGCACATTTACTGTGTTAGCGGATGAACAATAAGGAAGATTAATGAAATTAAAGTCGGACCAGAATATGCTGAACCCCGAGACAAAAAATAGGTGGCGTGATTTTTTGGACTACTCGATGTATCTTTAATGCCTGGAATTCGTTATTTTCGAAATGAAATCGCGTGTTTCTTTTTGTTTCAGGGTCCAGCATTTTTAGGTCAGACCTAAGGTAATAATTCATTTAATAGGTAGTTAAAATTTATCTTATTTATTTTTATTTTCATGTCCTGTTTTAATTTTTTGTCTGTGTCCGTTGCAACATGTATCTAAATTTGGCTTGCACACTGCTTTTTTTATTTTATTTGCATGCTTTGTCGTGATCAAGTGTAGTGTCCAGAGTCAGTTACCAGTATTACTTCTGAGAAAACGTTATTTAATTTTTTAATTGAATTATTTATTTATAATAAATATATAACTAATTATCTAATTAATTAACGTCATAAGAGTTCGGTGGGACGCTACATTTGACGAAAATTTTATATGAAGGGATGTGGCAGGGTTTAATCGATACTCATTTAGCTTCTTTAGCAAATATTTGAGGTACTGTCTGCAACAAATTGATTGAAGCAGTTTCGATTTGCATGATTTTTTAACTATTCGAAGTTGTTCGGTCAATTTGAGACACACTGAAGACATTAGTTCATTTTTAGATTTTTAAATATATTTTCTTGAAAAAAAGAGAACCCCTACAGTATTATGGCATTATTCAATTGAAACTTACCATGTACTTTTGATAAGGGCCGTGCCCGTGGATGAAAGCTATGGATTGCTATACACTACATTTCAGTACATTTTTACATTTTACCATCAAGAGTACACGACTGGAAAATACACGTCGAAAACACATAATTTATTTGTGTGTACTCTCGATGGTGACTGATGCTGATCAATTCCTAAATAGTTAGGTAATATATCGACAGTTACGATCTAGATCTTTGTTCATAAATAGAAAATTGTAAAAGTCAGATTATGTATTGTCAGGTATAAAAATAGTTATTTTAAGTTGTTATCAGCAAGAGTACATTTTTAAACGCAAGTTATTTAGTAAATTATTTTTACAAGAGGACGTAATGGCGTTATAATTGATGAACAATCTATGGAACATCACCGTTACAGGTTGAAGCCAATATAATTGTTGAGTGGGTATCTCAACATGGATGGCTACAGGTACTTTTTTGAAGTCTGAAACCAAGAGAGTGACTTTGAAACTATTTGAAAACTTAATATTTTAAATTATTAAATTATTAAATTACATTTAGGTTTATTGACGTTAACAAAATAGTCCCTGAGTTTTTGAATTATTAATTCTGTTTTACAGTAAGTTCTAGCTTTATATACATATGTATGTATACTGTTTAATAATTACTAAACTCGAAGCTTATGGTGAAGGATGTTGATTTGATTTTATCTAATTTTTTAAAATATATTTAAGCTATTGTTAACCAGAATAATGCTAAAAACAATGTGTACAAGTAATTTTTCTATTCACTTTTATAGTGACTCCGGGCACCCATGTAGTGACGATCGAAGGACCTGGAGTGAAGTTGGTGCGACAAGGGGAGCTGGTCGAGTTGTATTGCTCTTCACCTTGTAAGTTGGATACTCTAAACTCTATCAAGAGTACATAAATAATTTGTTTATCACTGTGAAAGATCTAGTTTTAAGAGAGTTCGATACATTTTTGAAACAGAAAAGTCAACTGTTTTGTCTTCTTATTTATCTAAATGTGTAAGTATAAAACCAGCGCGTTTTTTCAAAAAACTTAATTGTTACATACATAATTAGCGACAACCTAACAGAGTGAACTCGATAACTACATTTTCAGTTTCTTATGGAAAAACTGGGTAATTTACAAAATTGCTAGTTTGATTCTGCAAGAAATCTGAATTTTAAAACAACATACATGAACCTAAAATTTCAAAAATCAATGTTGACTCGCAGGTGATAAACGCCCGAATACAAAATAGCAGAATGCTATATATAAATTAATAAGAAAATGGTTAATAAAATCATTACTGTTATGTCGCTAAGCTGTTTTTAGCCTTAAGCCGAGCTCCAACCTATGGTTTTTCAAATAACCGGCCCTTGGAATTGCACTGGGTGTTAGTTCGCGACGGGCGTCACCAGCCTATCTCAGGCTACCGCGGTGGTCCCCGTCTCGTGTTTCGCGTAGACGACTATGACGACGGGGGCATTTATTTGTGTCTGCTGCGAGACCGCAGCCAAATCCAGCGTATTCTGGCCCAACAGTCCGTTGGCATCATTGTGAGCGGATTCGGCGGCGGAGGTGGTGGCTCAGGTCAGCAGCTCTGCCAACGCATTCGTCTCCATCTTGATTGTTCTCCTCTCCGTTCGCACCTGCTTGCTCCGTCTTCTTGGTTTCGGTTTCTAGATCCTTTTAGTCGAAAATAGTATTAGCTGGAATTTACAGGTTAAAACAATAAATTACTGTAATATTTTGAAGGCTAAAAAGATATGCACTTGAAAATTTTAGAACACTGAAATCGCATTCTTTACTTTAAACATTTTTTTCAGATCGCATCGCTAAATTATTGGTTAAAAAACTTTATGAAACGAAGATGATTTAATTAAAGGACAACCAAAATGTGCATATTTAATCTGGTTTAAAATCGAAAATTTGAGACAAGCTACCATGTTGGTTTAATTACTGAATTGTAAGCCAATGCAGTATTGGTTGCCAGCCGTTCGAAATTTCATAACTGAAACACAGGTAGTAGGCAGGTTTGGGTCCAGTTCAAAAAGGTTATTATTTTGTTTTTTTTTCATTGATTGCTCAGGGAAAAATCGTTCAAAACAATTTATGTGAAAAAAACACAAACGGAACACCCATTGTAAACATTTGTGAACGTACTTTGCTAACCCGTTTTCGAGCTCGTGATATGAAATTAGATCAAACTCTTACGCTGGATCATGTATTTTCTTAAATAAAATGCAGTATTTCTAAAATCGTCACTGTAGCTGGCTTGCACCTGCTGCAAACATTAGAGTGTGAAGCTGTCAATTCCAGCTATTATGTCTGTGCTTTTGATTTTTGTGAAGCAGTGTTTGTTTCCATTTTCTGCTTTCCCAATTTTCCTTGTAATTCTTCGTGTCCATCTTGTCCTTTATATAGTTGTAGTTGTGTCTAGATTTTCCTCAAAACCCTTTTATCTTTTTGTTGATCTTTAATCCTTATTTTTACATGCACATCTTACCATCTTTTAGAGAACTTAACCCACTTTAGCCTTCTTTAATTCATCACTCAAGGTCATATGTTTAACAGAATAAAGTAATAACTACTATGTACGTCAAACTGACGTGTCGGTGCCTTGAATAATGAAGCACCGAAACTTTTAGTGTGGATTTCATTAAGGTGATTTTGTTAAATCTTATTCTACGTACGTAACTTCGTGATTTGCACATACCTTCTTTACAAAAAGTTACCTGATTTGTTACAAACTTTTTCCAATTTTCTTAAATCCGGGTTTTAGATTAGCTCAAATTTAAGCAAAACAGAGATCTACTACGCTGCAGGTTTGAAATTGCAACAGATCAGCATAAAAATGGTCCACTTAATTTGTAACGAATCTCGCCTTTTGTAATGAAATTATGGGTAATTTATGTGAAGCGTCCATAGAGCCCAGATTTTGCAAAACATTTATGAAACCCACCCTTAAAGGCTTAGGGCTTATTCGCTTGATTTAGCGAATCAGATTTAAATTTATGCTGTTAACAATACCGTTTTCCAGTGAGCAAGATATTTCGACTAAAAAAACAATCTGCCAAATTTGATCGTGCTGCTTATGTGTTTTTAATCAAATTCAATTTTGATATGCTAAATTTAATTTTGGATAATGCTGTATTTAGATGTACTTTCGGGTAGTTTATGTTATGTAGAATAACTATTTTTTCCTTTTCTAAATGTCACTAGAGTAGTTGGTGTATTTTATTTAGATTTGTTTCCAATTTTTTTCTCAGTCTCTTGTCGTCTCTTCTAGTTGTCTATTTCTTTACATATTTAATATTCTTTTATAACTCGTCTGTATGGCAAACAGAACTACGATAAATGGTTGATAGATGGCTGATGATGAATTTTTTTGTTGTTTTGATCTTCAACATTGCTGGTAATGTTTTGTTCTGATAATTTTTGTCGAATCTTTTGTACGGGCTTCCGTCGTTCATGTCTAATAGTTCCTTATTGTTGCTGCTTTTGACAGTGACGATTTTTTCAGAATAGCTGTCTTTGATTCCGCTAGTTTTCTGCGATTGTTTGGCGTGCTCGCTTCGTAGCTCTAGATCATATGTACGGTCAGAAATAGTTGTTGGACTCAGCTGATCATCTTTGGGCAGATTCTTTGGGCCAATACTTTGAGATGAAGTCGATAAAATCATCACTAAAATCGACGGAGTTTCAGCATTTGATATGATGTGGGCGTGGGGAACAATTGGTCTTCATGTTTTTACACAGTGGCTCCTGATTGCTGTGCTCTTGGTGTCCAGTGCATCACTAACATGTGCAGCGAAGAAACATTCATCCGCATGGCATTTTCCAGTCAAGTTGGTATTCTCCGTACCTGTTTCCACCTGACTTCATTCTCTAACCACCCTGTGATACTCCTTTCTAGCCCCTGATGTGCAACTGCGATGGTTTGTGGAACGCGATGGTCGCTTGAGCGAACCCCGTGGCTTCGTCCAAGACGGCACGCTGACCATTCGTGAGTCAGAAACCGATGATTCTGGCATCTACACCTGCGTCATGTACAGAGGCGGCGTTGAAGTGGGACAGCAAACTGTTACCTTGGTCATTGAGACCACTGGTAAGATTTCTTCGGGGGATATTATCGGTTAAGCTAGTGGGATACATGAATGGGTATATAATTGTGATTCTCCCATGAGTGAAAAAATAAAAAGACATTGCATGTTGTGTATATGGCAGTCGTATATATAACAGTCGCAACAATGCGGCACCGATAGGGGTAACTTTGCAAAAAAACCAACGCATGTGGTTAAAATCGGTTCTCACTAGACTGAACTAATAAATAAACGATAGAAATAAGATAATTACTGATAGGTACGCCTAAAGTGTCCCTTCTTATTGATTAAAATAGCCCATTCATGAATCCCATTGGTTTAGTTGGTTTTGCTTTTTGCCGTGGTTCGATGCTGACAAAGGCTGCTAATAAAGCTTCGTGAATTGCCGCTGTGCCTGTAGATTTCTCACAGTAGGTCATCGCAAATATTAGTTTGCGATTTCGATCGTTTTCGCGGCGGTGTGGATATAATTCTCTCATAGTTCGCGGCTAGAAGATAGTTTGAATATTTCGGCTTCATCAGCGCTTCTAAACAATCTTTGCAGCAATAGTGTTTTTTCTGTTTGTGATTTTTAGTTTATTTTGAGTCAATTATCACCATTATAATTGCATGTTACTACGCACACGAAAAACTTTATAGTAAACGTTTTGTGTTCTTATTTACTCTATTCTCAGTTTCTATTTCATTTTTGTGACTTTGCTAATAAAAACTAAAAACAAACATATCTAATATTGAATTAGATCAAGTTTAGTTTGCATGTGCTCGTTTTATAGCTTAGGACCCATTGCCATAACATTTCAGCGCCACACAAAGTGAGTCTTCCATGGTGCTTGCAATTTTGTTATGTGTTAATTGATTGTAATAACATTTTTTTATTTCAAAAAGTAGTATTTTACTTTACAACATGTTGTTTTGAAGTTTTGTGCTCATAAGGCTTCCATGATTTTTTGAATGCCTACTTTTTACATGGGTGTACAATAATGCTTACTTATTCTTTCGATATATATATTCTTTTCTAAGAATTCTGATTACAAGAACTGAAGTTCATTTAATCCAACAAATGGGCATATTACTGATTATATAAGGCTTTTATTTTTATTCAAGGAATCAAATTACTCACCTAGAGTGTAATTCAGCATTCAATCTGCATGTAACCCCTTTTATAAAAAATAACTCATTTAATTGTGGTACGTCACGAAACTAACTGTCATCATGATTGACAGTTATTGATAAAATAAATCTGTTCTATTGTGTATAATATTATAAAGTTTTTATGCAAAAGATATGATAAATTTGTTCTTGAATATTTTATTTGTTAATATCTTTCAGAAACAATTCAGCTGCCGTTCTCTCGTGGCGCTACTGCTGAACTGAAATGTCCCGTCTTCCATGTGCGAAACATGCGAATCACATGGAGTCGAACCGACGGACAGCCATTGCCGCCTGGCTCTGTCGCCGATGGGGCCTATCTCAGGTAGACCAGGAGCAAACTTATCACCTTCAAGAGCACATGTTTAGCTATAAAGAGTAAGGTAATATGCATACATGTAGTTGGGGGGATGGGGAGGAAGACCCCCCGAAACAAATTCGGCCCCGGAGGAGGGAGGGGGGTCCTACCAGGGCGGAAAGAGGGGGGAGGGTCCCGGCGGGAGTAAAACTTTTGCCAGAATTTGAAAAAATCGGCATTTCTTTTTGACATTTAAGCTATTTTTACCAGAATTTTCGCCAAACTTTGTCAAATTTGTTTGGTCAAAACAGGTAAAAATTGCGTCATTTTTTGAGGGGGGAGGCATGAGTATGAGTTGACGCAGGGGAGGGGGGGTCCCACCAAGGGGGCAGGGGTGCCCAAAATTTTATGTATGGTAATATGTGATTGGGTTTCACGGTGCAATAATACTAACGATAATAAATAATTTATAAAACTTATCAGCAGATTTATAGAAAAACTTAGGTAACTCGGATAGAAAGTCTATTATGAAGAAAGTTGTACTACTGCCTGGCGGTAATCATGATGCTGATTCTGCCATGTAATCGTGACAATGTCAATATCACTAACTTATGTGGAAGTTTAGACACCATTTCCCTATTAATTGTGTCGTTTATGTGTACTGTTTGTACATAAGTGTATGATAACATAAGTTTTTATTGTTTTTTCAATGTTTTAGAATACCAAATTTCTCTGACGAACATCAGGGACGTTACGAATGCCGAGTTGAAGTAGAAGGACAATTTGGATTTGGATATATTCAAGTTTCCGTCGAAGGTGCGATTGATATTTTGCATAGACACAACTGAATTCGAATGATAATGGTTGAGGGCTGAGGCACTGAATATCATCATCGGAATTCAAAAGAGGCCGCCAGTTGTCGAATATTTTTTTAATGAAATTTTCCATGATCTGAAAACATTTTGCTATTTAATTGGCGCTGCGTTGAACTTGAACTTTTCAAAACTGGAAACTTATGAACATGAACATGGAAATGGTTTTGGAATTTTAGGGGTTATTATTTATTATTAGATACCCACTTATCCATGCACTTCAGGTGCAGATAACGCATTTCTTTGCGCTGAGTAAATTAGCGCGCGTTTATATACTTGACGTTGAATATTGAAAACTTCGAAATGATGTTTATTTTTTTCCTTCAATTGATATTTATTCCAAAAATTGCAAATTCCATTATTTGGCGTATTGTATTTATTTGTACAGAACGCTTTTGTTGCAGCTTCTGACATAATGTACGTTGAGATCAAGAGTTCAGCGAGCGTAGTATCCCTCGGCGATACGGTCACGTTCACTTGTCGAGTCATCGGGGACGAAGAGGCTCAGGTCACTTGGGAGAAGATTTCAGGGTCACTGCCCCTTGGATCACAAGTACGACAAATCACAAATATCACAAGTTTGATTGAAAAAGTCGTGACTAAAGACCAGATCATACCAGACGAAAAGTGAGCTGCATTTTACATTAAATAGGCTAAATGGTTGCTTTTAAAATTTCAGAACTGATGTTTTAAAAAATATTGGCAAGGAACTTAGTCAGGCATTTTTGGTATACGTCAACATAAAAGCATACAGCGACTAAGCTTCAAAACCTGCAAAGCTACTTTGGTGAGAAATGGAGTATTTTTAAAAGCATGTACAGCATAAATTAAATAGTAGATTATGTATTAGACTAGTTTAGTATTATATTTGAGAAGCTTATTTTCTCAACTTTTACTTCATTTATTTAGTATGCATTTGCCCTAAACCCTAAACTTTAACCATATGCAAAAAAATTTTAAACAGTGAACCTATATAAATTGTGTGTACTTATACTTAGGCCCAGCATTTCTAGCTCAATTGAAAATTTGTAATTTTTTATCTGCTCTGCAAGCTAAAAATAGAGTGCCAGTTTTTTTGCGTTGTGAATTTTTATTTTTTGTTTCCGTTTCAGATTGAACGACCAAACCGCTTGTCGATCCGAGTCCAGAGTGAATCTGACGCCGGAGTCTACCGTTGCTCGGCCTTGGCCCGTGGAAACACACGACTCAGCGCCGACGCTCTTCTGAGGATAGGAAGTACGCGACTTGAAGCTGGCACTCAGTTGTTCAGTCGAGGGCCGCGTAAAACATTTTACATCGAAAAGTTTACAAAGAATCAGTAGATAAACACTCTGAAAGTCTGGTTTCCACCAGAAAATTAAGAAATAACACTTAAAAATGCAAGGCAATGGAATGCTAAGCATGACAGACAGTCTTATTTCTTATTTCTCTGGTGGGAACTGGATCTCAGATTGTTTGGTTGGTATTCAGAAACTATTGACTGACTAATTACATAACTAAGCAACAACTAATGACCCAGTTAAGCGCCTTTGCGAAATACCCATTTTTTCTGCTTAGTTTTTAGTTGTTGTGCAGTTAATAATTAGCAGCCATTAAATTATCGCCCTACGCATTTGTAGACCGGTACTTTTTAATTCCCGGTGTTTAGGCTTTTTTATATTGTTATCATTTCAGCATTTTCGCGCCTATTATCTGTAGATCAGTGTGTAGTTTTTGTTATAATTAGTGTAAACTAAGTTTTTTAGTTCACTTTTTTGATGAATATACCAATTTCACACAAGGTTTGCAGGTGAACTGTCATGTTTTGTTTCTGTGTCCTTAATGTTTGCACTGCCAGATACTACATATAGTACATTTTGTTGTTCCATGTTTTAGTAGGTGTCAGTTCACAAATTCTCAAAAGTTCTCTTGAGTCGAAATGTGTAGAATCTTCAATAGAGACATTGAAGCGTCTGTGAACTGAACGCTGACTTTGGCTTTTGCCTCCACATTATATGTCCTAAATGTATCTCTTTCTTTACACTATCACAGAAATTAAGCTATTTGTTTATGCTTATAGTATTCTAGACAGGAACGTTCTTCCCAAAAGTATCATAAAAACTACAAAATCATTTTGACTTAGCTGCATTAACTTTTTATACATTTTTTCTTATTCGTTTTTAAAAAATAAACTTTTTACTCCTTGATAACTGCCACATATTTTTGTCTGGTTTGTTTAATATTTGTCTAATCAATTTAATTTGTAGATTATATGTGTAGTTTTTTTAATGCGTGTTACATATATTTTGTGCATTATTTTATTGCCGTGTTATACCTAATAGTTTTAACTAATTTACTGCTAGTCTTTTGAACATATAAATACCACACTAAAGTACGAAGCATTATGAACTAACGAGTATTATGAACACTATAATATCAAGTGTTTTGTGTGTTTATTGTTTTTATGTTGCACTGTTTGTTCGTCTCAGAAATTTTCACTCAATTTGCACTTACTTACTGAAATAGCACCAAATTTTAACTAATGGATGTAGTTACTGCATGATCATACTAAATGTGAATTTTTAGTTATATTTCGTTAAATACCCATTAAGCATCTCATAGTTATTTGTAAGAGTAAGCACAATCTGAGGGCAAAAATTGTTACTTAAGTTTACTCGGCAAATACTTCATTAACAATTTAAATTTCACAAAATGTCTTTTATGAAGTTTGAGTTTAATAAATAGTATAAAGCTTGAAAATTTACACCGATATTGAAACTAACATATTATGATTTCACCTCAGCATTTTTAAACCAGGATGAAATTTGTTAGAAATCTGCTGGTAGATATACTGCACGAAATTTTTTATTTTTCAAAAAAGTTTCAAGAGAAACACTAGAAACATACTAAATAAGGACATTATTTTTAACGTACATAGTAATAGCAAGAGTACATAATAGTGTCCCACTCTTTATAGAAGAAGAGTGAGACACTCTCCTTTCTGCCTGTGTTATAGCGCAGGCAGATGCGCTCGTCATTTTCAGCCCACATGTTGCCGTTTTATGCAACATGTGGGTAGCCAATCAGAAGCGACCTTCGCTTCTGATTGGCTGGACGCCTGTGCACGTGCTCCAATCAGCACGCAGGGGGCCTCACGTGCTATTGCCTGAAAATTGTCAAAAACACATTTAACTTACCAGTTAACATCATAGTCAGCGCATACTAGCAATAATTCCTGAAAACGGGGATAAAAATGTAGGCAAAATACAATTCGGAACAAAAAAAACAAAAAACCCCCACAACGCGGCCGATCATGGCAAAATTTAACAATGAAATGGCTGTAATGGCGGCCCGTGTGCTGATTGGAGCACGTGAGGCCGCCTGCGTGCTGATTGGAGCACGTGCACAGGCGTCCAGCCAATCAGAAGCGAAGGTCGCTTCTGATTGGCTACCCACATGTTGCATAAAACGGCAACATGTGGGCTGGAAATGACGAGCGCATCTGCCTGCGCTATAACACAGGCAGATAGGAGAGTGTCTCACTCTTCTTCTATAAAGAGTGAGACACTATTATGTACTCTTGGTAATAGTCAAAAAAACGAGCGACAAGTGTTTTGAAATTTTGAAATAAAGCACGATCACAAGACACAAATGGTACCTAAAATGGCATATTTCTACAGCCAAAAAGCTTTATTATTTTCATTCATTGAATTGACTTGCAAGATAACTTGTAATCGACTTAAGGGGGGGGCTACCCAGGTCAAAAATCAAAGTTCTCCAATTTTGCTTATTTTCACATATGTTACTCCCCCAAGGCACCCCAAAGTAAGATGAGAACAATTAAGCTTGAAGGTGCACTTTTGGTTCAGTGCGTTCGTCAGTGTATTTACATAGGCAAAAGTACGCAAAAAAGCCTAAAAGTAGCCCTTAGTTGAACAGTTCTAACACAAACCACATCAAGCTAATCAGGCTGAAACGTGGCATGGTAGCAGCCCACATGCATGCAAAAAATCGTATGATCCGGAATTTTGATATGTATTTTCAATTCTAAAATCGAGGGCGAAATGTGAAAAAATGGCCGTTTTTTGGGCCTGCCCAATTTGAGTGATTCTGCATTTGGCTTCATTGCTCAGGCCATGGGCAAAAATTTAAAAAAACGGATCATAGAGGTAGAGAGGACATTAGGTAGGTAGGTAGAGGACATTAGGCTATCGAATCATGTAAAAATCAGCTTCGTCAGTATTAACAAAAATTTCGAGTAAAGGAGGGCTTTGTGAGCACAAAAAACTTTTTTTTGCGCCTATGATTTACACGTAAAATTGAATTTTTGGGAGTCCCTAGTAAAAAATTGGCAAAAGCATTGGTTTGTTCAAAAGCAAAGCAAAAATCCAGTTTGTTACACCTGCGATGCGCCTTCCCTGGGACTACATTGTGTGCAAATTTGAAGCGAATCGAAGAACCTAAAATTTTCACTTTTACAGGTAGCCCCCTCCCCTTAAGCAGCAGCTGTAAGCCACTGATGCCGTATGAAAGTATATTTTAAAACGAAATTAACGAGATTTGCTTGAGATTCGGTACGCTTGACCCTATCGCACTAAATAAAAAAATTCGGATACGAATAAAACATATGTAACCCACATGTGCAACCCACATTACCATGTGTAACAGTGGTATAAATTATCGTAGTGAATTTCTACCTATGACACTAAAGTGCAAAAGTTGTTTTTTGACAAAATCCGTACTTATCTTAACAGACACCGTGATGAAAATCATACGGACATTGGACCGAATTAAGCACACATCATACTTGTCCTTAATGACACTGGACACGGATAAATTACAAATTTCAATCAGCTGCTGTGAAAAATTGACAAAAGATTTTATTGTACAACTATTTCTACAACTCTACTTTTTTACGCAAAAAATGGCCTTATTGTTCCGATAGTTTATTTTTTACTAATTAAGGACAAAACGATAGGAACAAGGACTAGGATGAGTCGAGTTGTAGACTGCCTTTGTGTAAGTTAAACGACTTTCGCAAAAAACTATCCAATAAAGATCCAGCAAGTTTTTTATGTTGCTCGTTGCATTGCACTGTATGCTTTAAACATGTTTATTGTCTGTGTGCAGTCTTGTGTGTCGTGTCGTCTCACATGTCTCTTACCCAATAAACGCTTTTGCCAGTGTTGTTCGCATGTCTTAGTTTCCAACACTGCATGACATTACTGCACCTCACCCTCCCGTTTAGCACCCTCACTGCCATGTCAGTGCACTAAACGGGATTCACTTTTTCTATTTTTCGCAATTGTGCCATAGCTCAACAGGTCTTTAATTTTGATTCTGGCGCCTAGATGTTATTTAGAAGAATGACAACGTAATTTTACGTCGATTGTACAAGTTTGCAGCTATACTGATTAAAAATTTTATAATTTACGTTGATTAAGGAAGACATCAACGTTATTTTGAATAAGGTAAAAATTGTTATTAGCCTATGTAGGTACTTGGAAATGTCAATTCTCAAGTTGCAGAAATTTTTTTCAGTTGTGATTTTTAAATGTAACTAAATTTTTTGAACAAATTTGAACCATCTACGTGAACATTTTGAAAATGTCTTGTAACCAACGCATAGTATTTTGCTATACATAATGTTTTGTACGACTTTATTGAAGTATAGCAGCGTATTATTAACCGCAAGCGTTTCACGTCGTCGCCTACGAACCCCCCCCCCGAGACAAGACAGGTGACGTGATTTATGAGGCTAACGTGTTGTACTTTTGATGCTTGCGATTCGTTGTTTGCGTAATGAAATCTTGTGTCTCTATTTTACTCAGGATTGAGCAATTTTTGGTCAGACATTAGATAAAATAAAAATTTGAGATTCCTAACTTTATCATAAACTTTATTTAAGGTGGTCAAATATAAAGCTAACCGTTTTTAAAATGTCATGTCCCGTTTTTTGCGTGTTTCTTATCTTAGGAGGCAAAAAAGCTGACTAAAATAAATCTAGCCTGCCTAATGGACTTAATTTCCTGTCATGTCTATGCAAAGTTACTCTCATGTCGTTTTTTGACTTCCACAACTTCAAGAGCACATCCCCACTGTGCACTAAAAAACGTTTGTTTCTGAGTTAAGCCCGGTTCATACTTGTCCTTAAGGACACAAGGATAGGGATAAGGACAAATTTTGGCTAGCTACTGTGAATAATTGACCCAAGCTTTCTGACTAATTTTTTGCATGCGATCTGCAAGTGACCCCTACTGTATTTATGCGTAAAGTTGGCTTCATTGGCCATTCAGTTTTTTTGGAATCGCTCAGAGACCAAACAATAGGGACAAGGCCAAGGACGAGTATGAACCGGGCTTTAGGCAAATCTGCCCCTATTAAATCTCTGCATTAGGATTAGTCAAGCCGCAATACCTAAACTAATTGAGAAAACTGCCTGCAGATTTGACCCAAACGCTTAAATGCTGGGTATTCAACTTTTTTTATGAGTTTAATACTTTTGTCAGAAAAAAATTAAAGACATAGACATTTCATTATCTTTCCATTCATACAAAATATTTTTAAAATCTTTTTTGTCGGTGTTTACTTTCAGAGAATAAATATATTTTGTTATAAAAGCAAACCCACGCACAAAAAACATAGCCTACCTGGTAAGGAAAGTTTCTATGTGTCTTTCATACAATCACGTGTTTTACTTTAACTAGGTTTAAGTTGAACGCGTTTTGTGAATCACACCCATTGTGTTTTTGGCATAAACTTCTCAATTTTTACTCGCCTTGATTATTTCCCCGTCCAACCATTTATCTTTTTGAGTGCTGTGCTTGAAATTTTAGAACTGACATGTTTTGGAAAATAGAACAAGCAACGAAACTAAGAGCCATTTATCGGATTTTACAGACTGGGCTTATTTTAGGATAGGAAACAAAAGAGTTATTGCTTACAAATTTTTTTACATTCGCCCACAGTTTGCAGCACTGCTCACACAAAAGAGACATATATTTTTTTGCAAAGTAACGATCCTGATAAGTGTGTATTTGCCTAATAATTAAATAATAATCTGTAGTTTCACTGTAAATTAGCCAATTTAAGCATAGGCTAATTCTCATATTCTATATTTTTACACTTCTTATAAAATAAGGATTCGAAATACTTTGTAAAGTTTCATACCCTATGTTCACTTCATTTGCAGGGGTGACTGAATAGTTCGATGCAAAATTAAAAAATTGCTCAACTCATGCTCTTCCTATTATGTACTCTTGGTTGTGACGATTCACAGAACATTATGGCAAATATGTTAGGTACAGTTTTTAGACAATTGTAGACAGAGCTGCAGTGTGTCTTAACGATTTCACGGTCAGCATCGCTTTGCGCTTTACTGTCATAGCTTGAATTTCACTTTTATAGAACAGCAGATTACATCCCTATTAACAAGAGTACATAATAGCGTCTCACTCTATATAGAAGAAGAGTGAGACACTCTCCAGCCTGCCTGTGTTCTAGCACAGGCAGATGCGCTGGTCGTTTTCAGGCTACATGTTGACATTCTATGCAACATGTGACTGGCCAATCAGCGCGTAGATTCCCTGCGTAACACACTTTAGTATATAATCGCTGATGCGTTGATAAGCATTAAGATAGAGTTAAAAGCTTAATAACTCATTATTTATTCATAGTCTGCTTGCAAAAACATTAAAAAAGGTTTGCAAATACCTCTAGGGATATTTTGGCAAACTTTCAGCGAAATTGATTGAGAAACTTTTGAGATATAAACTTTTCTGAATTTCTTCAAAGTTTCTCAATCAATTTCGCTGAAAGTTTGCCAAAATATCCCCAAAGGTATTTGCAAACCTTTTTTAATGTTTTTACAAGCAGACTATGAATAAATAATGAGTTATTAGCCTTTATCCCTATCCCGTTTTATGATTGGAGCACGTGCACAGGCGTCAGCCAATCAGAGAATAGAAGCTCGCTTCTGATTGGCCAGTCACATGTTGCATAGAATGTCAACATGTAGCCTGAAAACGACCAGCGCATCTGCCTGTGCTATAACACAGGCAGGCTGGAGAGTGTCTCACTCTTCTTCTATATAGAGTGAGAAGCTATTATGTACTCTTGCTATTAAGGTGGTAGTTACGTTTTCGCAGCTTTTTTCAATGTTCTATTTTGTAGCAATTACTAAATCAATTTGCAAGCGGTCTTTTGCATATTATGAATCAACTTATTTTTTTACAAAATTACAATTTTTCAAGAATCGGTGTTACTCCTAGTGTGCACGCCAACTATTTTGGTGAAGCTCATCAGCTCAATTTTATGTATTTTCCCCGTATTTCGTTATTTCTTCACTGTGGTAAAAAAATTCTGCATACAGTTACGCAATTTATACCAAAGGCACGTTGATATGTTACGAAACTGCTGGTATGCTTAACTAAACGTAATAATTTAGCAGATTTTTACAGTGAGCAAAAGTTTGCCTCAAATTTTTCTAAAAAGTCAAGAAACGACAGTTTTTATGACTTTGGTAGGCTGTAACTAAAAAAATAATCAACCTTTTCACTCAATTCAAAAAAGGTATAGGGCAAATTTATTTGGCTACTGTCAAATAAGCTGTCTTCGCATTCTTATGAACGGAACAGGATATTGGTTACTTCAACTGAAATCACTCATTATGCTCAGAAATGACGGATTTTTTAAAAAATTTTAATTCAGTTAACTAGGGCCTCATTGGGGTCAGCTCATAATACATTAAGCACAGTTTTCCCGTACCCGTTGAAAAAATGGCAGACAAAAGTTTTAAAAATGACGTTTCAGGAGACTGAAGAAAATTTGCAATTTTTGAAGGGGTTTATTAACACTGCCAATGCTCCTGGCTGCTGTGACATATACTAACCAAATTTTGCAAGTATAATAGATACATAAGGGACTATGTACATGTAAATTATTGTGCAAAGTGGTTATCGGTATTTCGTGATATTGGCATGAGAAGTCAGAATTGAAGTAAAATAACTTCAAAGTTACGGATCGCCTAGAACAACTAACAGAAATATGTCATATTTTAGCTAAAAATATTGGGTTAGACCTTTTTTGATTGGCTTTTCTGAGTAGTGTAAGAGCCACAGAAATTGGCATACAATTTTGTAAGTCCTCAAAAAATACACAAAAAATCCAGTTTTTTAGCTATAAATTAACCGTAAAAGTTTGAATCAATGTCAAAATTAGCTGAAATATTGCTATTTACATTCGCAATGTTCGTGCCAAGTTTGGTTATGTTCGATTAAGTAACTTTTGAATTATTGCAAAAACTTCGAAAACGTAACTACCACCTTAAAAGCTTAAAAGTATTTCTAAAGTTTTTCCGAAAGCCTATGTTAATTTGTGGACAATTTTCGTTAATTTTTACCAAGGGTCATATTAAGCTTGAGAAAGTTCACTCTAAAATTTGCATAACGTACTGTTTGTTTCTACGTTGCTTATTTAGACTTAAAGTATCTTTAAGATTAATAAATTAGTTGATGTATGTTATGTAGAACAACACTAATGTTCTGAGTTGAACCATTTATGCAGCTTAACATGGAATGAAGCCGGTTACATACATTTGTATCTACAGTAATACTTAGTTACAGTACAGTACAATAGTCGTGTCCTTACGTCACGAATGTGTTATACTTTTTGGATCTTTATATTAGTACTGTATGATTCGGGTAATTTATGATCACTTGTTAAGTCCTTGTAAGGATATTACATGCGGTTCATTGTTATTCTTTTCCAGTGTAAATTGTTTTGGATTCTTTGCTCAAAACCTACTCTATCGGGTCAGCAAAATTGTTAATGACGCGATTTAATTGTTTATATAAACGCATTAGAAAACTGCTAAAATAAAGGTCTTTAAGCAATTCATTGAAAATGGCATGCGCGATTTTCACGGTTATGCACTCTTGTCACAGTTTATGTGGTGATTTTTGCATTTTTTCAAATAACGACATTTGCTGCACTTGATTATGAGTGTATAATGTTGATTCATATATAGGCCATACATAATATATAATGCAGTGATAAGATACGCGTAATTTCTGTAAATTCCACACTTTAGCCAGACTGAGCTTTAGTCTTCGGCCTGCTGAGCCAATGATTATGGCCAATGATTTTTTATTAAAATTATTTAAAAACGGGTATATAATTGACCTATTTCAGGAACGAAAATCGTGGTGCCACGACCTTTGACCCCGGCCCCTCCAAGCCGCACGCTTCCACCCAATCATGGAGGTCAGGTGACGGAGAAACCCGGAGAGCCAATCAACGGGGGTCAACTGGAGGTCGGCGGGGAAAGCGCCAGAAAAAGGGTCATTTCGTATATTGGTGCAACGGTCAGTACAGTCAAAAAATAGTTAGCATCATCATTGCGATGTCCAATTCAAGGAAACCTTTTTGAATTACAAACATAAAGCAATGGAAGGAATGCATGAAGGCAGTCTTAGCTCAGTCGTGCAAAACAGTCTCACTGTTTCAGTCCTTAACGGGGGGGCTACCTACAAAAGTGAAAATCTTAGGTTCTCCAATTCGTTTCAAAATTGCACACAATGTAGCCCCAGGGAAGGCGCATCGCAGATGTAACAAACTGGAACCAATGCTTTCGCCAATTTTTTACTAGCGGCTCCCAAAATTTCAATTTTACGTGTAAATCATAGGCGCGAAAAACAGTTTTTTGTGGTTGCAAAGCGTCCCTTTACTCGAAATTTTTGTTAAACTGACGAAGCTGATTTTTACATGATTCGATAGCCTAACGTCATATCTCAACCACTATGATCCATTTTTTTAAATTTTTGTTCATGACCTGAGCTATGACGCCAAATGTAAAATCACTCGAATTTGGCGGGCTCAGAAAACGGCCATTTTTTAACCTTTCGTCCTCGATTTCCAAATTGAAAATACATACCAAAAATCCGGATCATACGATTTTGCGCTTACATGTGAGCTACTACTATGCCAAGTTTCAGACTGATAGGCTTGATGGGGTCTGGGTTAGAACTGTCCAAATAATGGCTACTTTTAGGCTTACGCACTTTTGCCTATCACTGACAATCGCACTGAACCAAAAGTGCACCTTCAAGCTTAATTGTTCTTATCTGAGGTTGGGGTGCCTTGGGGGAGTAACATATGTGAAAATAAGCAAAATTGCAGAACTTTGATTTTTGACCTGGGTAACCCACCCTTAATGGCAACATTAGATCCTATGCAATAAGTGTTGAATTTTTGTGCTATGATGCTTTTTGTTCTACTGAAATAGAACCTTTTAGACTGGATCTAACGTTCACGTGACTGTATTCAATCCACTAAACAGGCTAATTTTCGGACTTTCACATTACGTGGAATTATAGCCACCTATAGCACAGTGTAGTCGTGACAATGGCATTAATATTTTTACGCGGCGGCCTCAGCCGCCGCGTATATACTATAGTGCGAACGTCTCCTATGAATACCACGTAGATCTTACTTTTATAGTGTAAAATTGCTGCTAGGTCACAAATGACACAGTTTGTGTGGGCGTGTGTCAGATCAGGTACGTACGTACGTATGTAGCTAGCGTTGGACAGGCAAATACTAATAATAATTTAACTGATCATTCAAATTTCAGACTTATTTGCTGGTGTGCGCCATTAGCACATGAAACAATTTACTGTTTGGCTAAAAATCGGTTGTGATGGAAATTGCAAAATTGGCTTTGTATATAGAACGAACATAATTCGCCAAAATCACAGAAATAATGAATATACTGCATAAAGTTTCCATTGTCAGCGGCTGAGTCGTTACTCGTTGACATATGTACGTAGTAGACACTAGATAAGTCTAAGTAGCAGATGTGGCACTGAATTTCCGGTGCGAATTGTATTCAAGTTTGCAGACTTTAAACTAGCTTAAACAAGCCCAATCTGCGGCAAAATCTTCAGTAAGCATCAAACATAAATTTTTAAGTAAACTGACCTGAGGTCAGTTAAAACCTGTTGTGCAGCGGTATTTATACGGTATACCTACTTAGTGGAGCTGGAGCCTAGAATGAGTAAAAACGGCTTTCCTTGAAAATGTTATATGCAATCATACTGAAAATAACTTCACCTTTGAATGAAGTGGTTTGATAAGTAATTATGCGTTCGTAGTTTAATATTAAGCATATCAGAAAATAAAATCTATAAATTGAATAAATTAATAACTATAACTAGACAAAGCTCCAATATATAATTGGCGAAACAAATTCTTAAAAACGGCAAACTTACAAAAAATACAGTAATTCAAAAATAAAAATCCTACCGAAAATCGGGATTGAACCACGAACCTTCAGATTTGGGTAATCTCAGATATTAAGTCTGACGCTCTCACAACAGAGCTATTTCGGCCAAGACTAGCCATGGATACAATCTTCAAGTCTATGTGCTTACATGAAACTATATGGTTAATTGATAGTTTTTTCGCAATTTTAAGGTTAACACATATATATGACTGTATTTTGTTTCACAGAATATTTTTCTAAATTTCTGTTCTCGTATAATTCCACATTTGATGCTGGGTAATGATTGCTGATCATAAAATCCGAGACTAACAGCGACAAAAAATCGATCAGATACCATTAATTAGAGTCCATGACTATCCAACTGTGTAACCCTAAGATGGCTAAGATGGTAGTGCGTTTGATTTCAAATCTAGAGGCCGAGGGTTCGATTCTGTCCCTGATGTTCTTTTTTTTGCATTTCACGATTTCGATAGGCATTTCACAGCCAGTAACTGTGTTTTCGCCAGCCTTTGTAAAATAACACTGAACCATCCTAACTAAGGTAGAAAATGCAACAAAACACATGTGACGCCCGCACTGTTGGACTAAATCTGACGCTACACAAACGCACTGACAAAAGATGTCACACAAGCTCAGTGTTATTGTCCAAAATCACAATTAAAGACCTGTTGTGCTGTGGCACAACAGGAAGTGGCACAACAGGAAAAATTGAGAAACTGACAGAGCAGGTATCCCACTCTGCGAATCTAGACTAATTATTTTTGGCCAGGACTGTATGTATGTAGCCATAAAATTAACTGACGTCAACAATTAATGATTTTCGACGTTGGTAGCTTGAAATATAAATTAAGACTGACTCTTAGATGCTTAGTTAAAAATGTTGGCTTTGAAATAATTCAGCGCCGCGTTTTATATTCGAAGAATATCCTCAGCACTGCAAGCATGTCTTGACGAAATCTATCTCAATTTAGTTTAACTCTACTCGCAAAACGTGTTTGTTTAAAAGAACGATAATTCAAGTTCCCATTTACTTCATTATATTGACTTCAGGAAACCTTGATTTGCCCGGGTGACGTTGCGGAGGGCATTCTAGCAGACGTGCGCTGGACACGACACAACGGCCCGCTGCCGCCACACCATCTGAAGAACGGAAAACTGATCCTGCCCGACCTGACCAAGGACCACAGCGGGATATACCAGTGCACTGTGGTCACGCAGGACGGATATGAGCTACATGTTAATGTCACCATCACTGTCGGCGGTGCGTTCCGCGGGCATATTTATCTTTTGTGAACGAGCAAACGCTGAAGATACGCACCTATTGTGTTAGTTAGTATTCGTATGAAAATATATAAATAATATTAGTCCGATCTTGACTTTTGCTATTTTTTGTCATTTCATGTTTGGATATCTGGTTACTGAATTTTGAACTGACATGAGTGCTATTCCCACACTTATGAATAAAGCCTATAGTTTATTATTCCAGACCTAGTGCCTCAATTCGGTGGTGACAATTATATTATCATTCCGGGATTGCCCAAGGAAAGCTCTGAAGAGTTCGAAGTGGAACTATCCTTCAGACCAACGACTGCTGATGGCAAGTTTTGAGAGCGAAGACAAAATTTTTAAATTCAATTTAGATAGAAGATAGATAGACAGATAGATACTAATTTAAAAATTCAAAAATAAGGTTCTGCTCTATTGTTTTTGTATAACTTTGAAGCATTGGTATAAATTTATGATATGTAAGCCAACATTATGTCAAAACTATTTCACATATCCCTACGAATCTTTCTAATCAGTACGTGACAGATTGACTGAACTTATGACTTCTGAGGGTTGAGCTGAGTAAAACTTTGTGCTGCATTAAGGACGTCTGTGCTTCTTATTTATTGGTATAGCCTGTATTGGCGAACATGATGTTAATTTTGTGCGTAATGGCAAGGTTTAAACTAAAGATAACATTAGCGTTGACCGTCAAGATTTAGATGTTACAGAGGTTAATCCTAGCAGTAATAAAATGATCGAAATTTTAGTTAACTTTTATCTTAGCAAAGATATACGTACATTGGTTTTAGTCATTGTTTGAGAATGCCACTTCACATTTAATGCTTTACGTTTCAGGCATAATTTACTCGTCGACAGATGAGTCGACTGGTGACTATGTGCTGGTGGGCATGCGTGGAGGCCGTCCATACTACGCCTACAAGGCCGGGGACGCAGAAGGACTGGTGGACGCTGCTGACGCCATCATGCTTGACGAGTGGCACACCATCACCGTGTCACAAACCAATACTCATCGTGGGTTTAAATTCTTAGTTTTTACTAAAAAATATGCAATAAAAATATAAATAAATAAAATAATAAACTGTAGATCTAAAATCTCATTTTTTGATTAATGGAATTTGTAAGGGCATTTGCCTTAGGGGGCAGGGCTGCCCTCTTTTCAACGGATGTAGACGCTTTTGAGCAGACACTTTTGAGTTTCTGACGCTCCAGCGCCACTAAACAAAGATGAGCAGTAAGCACCGAGCCCCATAGCTGGATCAGCCGGACGTTACATCCAAAGTTTACCTTTACTTTTTTTACTTTAACACTTAAGTGGGGCATGCGCCCAAATAAAGGACCTATATGCATGCAAAAGTGGCAATATGTTCGGTCGGTTCATATTTACAGTCAGTTCACACGTCTCCAATTACTATTTATTTGTTCAGATCAACTGATTGTGGACGGTGGCGAAGAGCACGTCGTGAAAGAGAACGAGGGTAGCTATGTGGGATTCCAGCACGGAGATGTGGGATACATCGGTGGTGTGGGTTCGGAAACACTCAGATCACAGATACAGGTCATCGTGTCTGACGAAAACTTCCAAGGTAGATCGAACTATTTTTAGACTACACTTATCGAACATTTCAGCGATATTTACACATTTTTATGTGAAATTGCGGTGAAGGCAATCCAGGTATGAAACCAAGTATTGGCGTAAGGGGCCGAAAACTAACACAGCAGACTGCTCATTACCTATAACTACATCGAATCCCAAACTTACCTATATAACACAGCAATTAGTGGTAAAGACAGTCTATTTATACACATACATGAAAAATTAATTTTACTCACATTACACAACATTATTACTTTTAGACTAATGACTGCTGTCTCGTGACAATGTTCATAACAACAAAATAATACTGTCCAATTCCTGCCTTATATTTTGCAGGCTGCGTCAGTGACGTGTCCTATAACGGCCGTCGCCTGGTGTTGGCCACGGACAAAGTGGACGCGTCCGGACCCCTTCAGGTCTGTTCATCGGTCTGCGAGGAGTCCGCCTGTGGAGGTCACGGGACCTGCTCTCCCTGCCAGGGGTCAAGAGGTCACGAGTGTCAGTGCCAGCTGGGGTACACTGGAGAAGACTGCCAACAAGCCAGTTCCACTTGCATCGAGGCAGCCATCGCCGGCAAACAGTGTCAGGCGGGACGCTGTTTGGCCGACGAAGATTCTCCTGAGGGATTCTCGTGCCTCTGCCCTGTGAACACGACGGGACAGTATTGCGAACAAGGTCGGGTTGTTTTGATTGATTTTAAATGCAAGTTTAATTAAAACTAGTTTTGATGCACTTTTGATGTTATTTGCGTCGAATTGAATCCAATCAATTAATTGTTGAGAAGACCACTTCGAATTAAACCAAAAATCAGTTAAAAGTAGTCGTATCAAAACGACAAAAAAGTAAGATTCGAATGATTCCTTGTATGCTCTTGTCTCGTGAAGCAGAACAAACAATTTAAAAAGACTCGACAATCACCAAACTCATGGTGACTTTAAATGATTTTAGATATTAATTTATTAGAACCAGTTCAAATGCGTAGCCTTTGATATATTCATGGAAGCTACGGTTTACAAGGTTTCCTATGCATGCGGTTAGTACCGAATAATCGATACTCGGTAATTTTGCGTGCGAAGTTGATTTCTGTTAGGTACTCTTCCTTGAATCCAATAAATTAAACAAGTCACAATCGACTGTCATGACTTTTGGCCTTTTGTTGAGTCAAATTGTAGCCACCTTTATCACTTCGTCACCGTATATGTTTGCATTTCTTATTGCAGAAATAACTATTGGCCGCTACGCCACGCTGGATGGAAAGCAGTCCTTCATTGCCGTGCCAAAACCAGTGCCATCTCTTAGGACCCTCAGTGTACTAAAACTATTTTTTCAAACACTGATTTCTTCCTAATTATTTCCGAATGTTTATCATTTGTTAAAATTGTTAATCGAGTCCAAACTATGCAAACGTTTTAACTTATGATAGCATTTTATGTTTGTATGCAGCTTCTGTTTGTTGAACCTATATTTTCTTAGTAGCTGTACAGAACCAGATACGTACACCGACTGGGCTAATTTACACATGGATGTATCTAATATTCATACATATATAGCAAGTTTTGCAACGCTAAAGACCGGTAAAAATCAGTAACGCGCCACACTGTGCGCAGAGACGGTCGAGCGGTAATTGCAAACGCTTTTCACGTTTCCAGTCCATGGCTCTAGTTTGGCATGACCTAGATTATCTATTAACGAAGTGTAAAGGTATTAGATATGAATTATCTAGTAATAAACTAAAAAAGTAATTGACATCTATTTAGAAACGAAGTAAAAAAAGGTAATTGATAAGAACTATTTTTTGGACTTTTTTGCAGCTGACATTCAATATCAAGCCAGAAAGTCTGGACGACTCTCTCGTGCTCTACATCCCGTCAGATCGGAAAGGCGAGGGCGACTATTTTGCCGTGGTCATTTCCGAAGGGCAATTGGAACTGCGCTTCGATACTGGCGGCGGTAAGCCAGCATGCTGTGTGTGCTGTCGGGAGCCATGAATATTGTGGCATCACTGTTTACCTAGCCAAACATGATATGAATGAAATTTATCAAAACAGCCATTTAATTTCAGTAGACATTAGACAAGCAGTGGTGAATGACAACAAAATTTCTTGTAAAAATCAATAAATACGGACCGAAAAACGATGCTGTCAGTTTTTAACTTTTTTAATGTTGCAGATTTATTTGGTAAAATTTTATAATGATGAAGTCTGTGAAATTTTAGGAAAATTTTTATAGAAAACTTTTTACTTTAATTTTTCGGATACTGCTCTTACCGTATAAGTAAGTTACTTATATGTAGGTCTAGTCACAGTATATATTATTAAACTTAGTGTAGAAGATTAATAAAAAAATTGTAGATATAAAAACGTGTGTGTTGTTTTTGGGAAACCCTGTTCTTTCCACCTTGTGTAGATACTAGCATAATTTCTCCTTAATTTTTTCCCATTGTTTTTCAATCCACTGTTTCTATGTTTGGGCGTTTGCTTGCCATCCAGTTTAATTAGCCAAGGACTTCATTTCAGGCGTTACATAAAGTCTTACATACATTGCTTTAATGTGAGAACACGAAGCACCTGCTGTTTTCCAGGTTGTTCTGAAGACGACATAATCTACAGTACGCTGCCGCTGGTCAGTGGACAACGAATGAGTTTTCACGACCGTGTTAAGGTCGATTCAGAAAAAGCCTGTGCAAGCGCTTGCTACATTGATTCCAAAACTGAGCCGCATTGCCATGCCGCAGGCTACGTTGCAAATCAGGAAATGTGTTTCCTTTCGCAAGCCATGCCGCAAAATAACGGCGCTGGCGTTTGCGGGGAGCCCCAGACGGGAGACAAGCCTAGTGACCAGAACGGCGGTCAAGTCCTCATTCAGTGCATTCGATGCCCAAGTAGGGACCACGACGTTGCTAGACACTGTTCGCTATTTCGAGCCCAGTTCACACTTGTTTCATTTTTTTGTGGCTTGATCACGCCCTAACCGTCATTTACATGCATCTATCTACTTCATGCAGCACACTAAGGTGATCGAAGTTCAGGTCATTGGCATTTCTCAAACGGTATAGTGCAGCATCTTTAAGCCTAGGGTAGTCCTGCGAATGCAGCATAGGAACTGCAAACAGAACTGCAGCGTCAGAAAGACGCATTCGATTGGAGATATTGCTACACAGATGTCAGTGAGTCAATAAAACTAAATTAAGGTGAGATTAAGTATGCATTTCTCGTCCGCCCAAATTGGTGATTTAATGTTCAGGCACATTATAGGGAACCTCATTTATCATCTATAGAGTGAGACACTATTATGTCTTCTTGATATTAGTTACAATGCAACTAATAGTAACATATAAACATAACTTTTAACACATCATTGTTGATTAGACGCTGTTTAAATCAATCGCAGGCGTGTGTTAGTTAGTGATAAAATTTGCGATGTGGGCATGGACAAACGGACATTAATGAACAAGTGAGAATTGGGCTTGAATATTTGGCCTGCCGAGCTTCTGCTGTGTTATTCTACAGTTTGGCTTGATCTTTCGTGACCGCTTCTTGTGTCGTGTTTTTTGGGTGAAGCTTGCTTTCTAATCTCGTTTCCGGTCAGATACAAAAATCGTCACTCATGTTGATTCCATTCAACATCACAACGACTCATTATCTCAACCAACCATTAATCGACAAAGCGACTACAACTGTTTTATCCCAATCTAATCCCACTAAACGCTAATGTTGCTAAACGCAACTTACTTACGAAACGCAATTCTATTAAGTATCAAAAAAGTGCATGTTTTAATCATGATCATTTAATATTTGAGTAAAAACTGCTGGTCAGCTTCCAAGAGCGGTTGCCGCCGAAGGACAATCAGATACCGAACGACTACAAATATTTAGAACGATTGTTTTTTGCTAAAACGCGTATAGAAGGGGAGGTCTTTATATGTTTGCTTTAACAGCCGCTTGAAAGCGTTTGGTGTGTATTGCCGTTTCTAATGACACAACTATGAAAGTTAAACTTTACGTCATATTATTGTAAAATTATGTCATAAAAGTAATGCTACCACCGCTGATTACTTCCACGCAAGCTTTTTTACGAAACACTTGGACAAAACAACAACATACTTTTTTAAAAAATTAACTGTCCAGTTACAGTATTGTTAGCAACAAAGGGAACTGAAATAAATACCTAACCATTTTTCATTATTTTCTATTTAAAACCCTGGCACAATTATAAAGCAAACTGACACACATGTCGTAGTAAATATACCGCTGCGATTTAGCAAGATTTAGTACTAAATTGCTCAAAAACTCCTTGTTATCATTCGTGTTTCAGGTGCAGCCATAATTCGCAGCGAAGGTAAACTGGTGGTGGGCGAGTGGGTGACGGTGACGGTGAGCCGGACGGAGCGGGACGGAGAATTGACTGTCACTAGTCAGAGCATTGGATCAACTTCGTCCTATGTAACAATGCTTGATTATTTGTTCCATGAAATAAGTGGAAAAATTTTGCATGTATTGCAATTACAAAAAATTTGCAATAGAAATACAAACTATCTATATGCTCTTACAGTGCTTGCAATTATGCGGTTATTATTATGCTTGCATACGGTTTATTATCCTTTTAATACCAGAAATACAGCTACGCTGTCGCACAAATATGATACGCAACTCAACAACAATAAGGTTCCAAAAACCAACTAAATTAAAACTACATACGCCAATATTCTGAGGTTTATTACCCAAGATACCCGTTCTACGTATATATATTTTAGCACTGACTTATTTATTATTTCAACCAAGTTTGTCATTAGTTACATATACCAAATTCTATATAATAAGATCAATGAGCGTTGTGTTTGTGTGTTGTAGGGTTCTTCTCCAGGCAACGGTCACCTGCTACACCTGCGTGGTCCGTTGTACTTCGGTGGCGTTCCTCCCGAAGTTGCTGTCAACATCGGTGTTGGCACCACCAACGGCTTTAAAGGATGCATTGATACTCAGGTAGAGTGAAATAAAAAAGTGAAATTTCATGTATTGAGTGAAATAATAAAGTGAAATTTCATGTATTACTATACGGAATGTAATATTTTACTTTTATGATGCCACTTCTTGTACTGTGTCATTGTCAGACAAACGTTTTGTCATTCTGTTCATTTCTTGGCAAGTCCATGCCAACTTTTTATTTTAATCTTTCTTCTCCATTTGTCTTCATTTTTATCTATTTGTCTGCATTCTATTTCAGTTCTTTATATTTATTTTCCTGCTTTCTCTTGTTTTCTGCTTTCTTTCCCTCATTTTGTGTTCTTGTTAATTTTTATTTATTTCTGCTCTTATTTTGTCACCTTTTCTTTTATACTGTTATTCTATTCATTCTACTATTTTTTCTCTTTCCTTTCTATTTTTCTTTTCCTTTCGTTTAACTTTCTTTTTTCTATTTTTTCTTTTTTTGTTTCATTTTCGTTCTGTATCTTTTTCTTTCTTTTTCTTTTGTTTTTGTTTATCTCATTTAGTATCTCTACGAATACATTAACC
>JASANF010000345.1:0-15660 GCA_030248245.1 Trissonchulus sp. WLG1_4
TACACAACCGTGAAGCAGTTAAAAGTTGGTCGTATTAAGGTTTTGTTCATCATTTATAAATCCATAGGCATCCCAGTGTTAATGATGGCACAAAGCCTGAGGGACACTTACACGAAGGTGTGTTTTCATTATGCCTATGTTCTCTTAAAATCTTGCCAGGTATAAAAGTCGTCTAATAGCTATTTTAAGATTTTAATTTTAAACCGAAAGAAATTAATGTTTTTTCTAGCTTCCCATCAGCTAGGCTGACAAATGGTTGTTTTTGATGGGATTTAACAAAAGGGGAGTGTGTGTGTGTGAATGCTAGGTCATTAAGTAAGTAGTGGGCCACAAATCAATAGGCGGCAGTTGGTTGGGTCGGGGCGTTGCATAACACAGCACCATTACAGCACTGCTATTGCCTAACCTGTGCAGCACAACAATGTCTTTTGCGGAATCATTTCGGTAGGTTTATTTTCACTACCACCTCATGCTATTTGATTCTGAAGACAAATTGCTGAGGCCTCACACAAAACAGGTGGCGTGATTTTTGTGACTACTCGCTGTACTCGTGATGCTTGCAATCTGCTTCGCATGTTTCCTTCGGTCTTAGGGTCCTGCCTGTCATTTCTGGTCCAACTTTAAATTTTACATAAAATTTGCGGGTCGTTGAGGAACTACCGATGGAAGTGATTTTTCATTTAAGCCTGGTTTATACTGGTCCTTCTCCTTATCTTTTTTGTTCATATCTAGAAAAACAAGAGTCCGGCGATTCGTCACGGATCATTATATAAATTCGTTAGGAATCTTCCACTTGAAATTCTTACGATTTTCAGACTTGTGTAATTGAGTAACAGGCCCCAGATGTAAAACTAGTTGATCCTGATATAATGTCAGTCAGCAAAGAGTTAGCTAAAGCCCAGTTCATTCATACTCCTTACACGTCCTTATCTTTCGTTTTTCTTAAAAATTAGCCAAAACAATTATGTCGATTTTTCGGCAGCTGTTGATAAAGATTTGTCCTTGTATTTGTCCTGCGATAAGTCCTAATGTTTCTAGACTTATTGATGACTACTGAACTTGCTAGGTATACTCAGTATTTTAAACTAGTTTTCTTCTGTTACAGAAAACATAATTGTTATTAAAATATTTTCCAAATTTTACGCGTTTAAATAGTTTTATTTGTGGTCTTTTGTGTTTCATTGAAACGCAAAAACCTGCAGTAATGTGATGTGAAAAATTGTTGCCAATTGCATATTTCTTGTTCAATTTCACCGGCAGTTATTTAGCTGACAATAATTTTAGTGTGTTAGTCATCTTTCAACTGTCAAATCTTTCCTGCAACCGCCAAACTGCAAAATCTCTATTCTGCGAGTTATAAATAAACAATTTTTTGGTAAGCAGCAATGGCATTTTAGTTGTTGAAGGCTGCGCTTTGCGATAGGACAGATCGAAGCTATGAAATTCAATACTGTTAATCTACTTCGTGTGATATAATCCTTTGCATAGCTCATTAGCAAAGTTTATTTGCAGTCAAGCATTGTAATTTCTACAATTTTTTCAAAGCATTTACATATCCAAACCAATTTAATAGCTATCCTACCTAGATCTAAGGAATCAATGCGCAGGATGCACCATTTATGTTTGTTGACTGTCTCACATTCCTACTTCTTGTTTATGCGACATCTGTTTCCACGACTCCAGTTTAAGGCTTAAGTTCTTGACTGCCGGCAAAACCCTGTTTCATTCTGAAGTGTACTATGTATTTTACCGAAGCCTATTTTTATTTCAGAAACGCCGTGGAAGGCACTTCAGCATCGAAAATCCCACGCATAGTGACGACGACTCCACACCAGCGATCAACCAAGGAAATGGGTGAGCCTAATGTGACCAACGACGTGAATGTTGACTGGCAGCAGGAACACATGAGCCAGACCGGGAGCACAGGAAAAGGCCAAGAGTACATCCGTGAAACCGTGACTTATATTGCTGGACACAGTGAGGCCAATGGGGCTATAAAGTCACTGGATGACATCGCGTCAAAGGCTGAAGAAAAGGCGCACGAAATCGATCAGATTTTAGAGGAATTTGAAAATAGAGAGTTGGATACAAGCGATGATATGGAGTTGCGCTCGGCGGACGAAATGGCGCAAAAACTGGCTCAAGAAGCAATTGCGTCAGGAATTACAGACAATAGCGCGGACAGTCAGACTGAAGAAGGAGAGATGAATTCCAGCGATGAATTTCTGGCTCTGGAAAAAGCACAAGAATTGGAAGAACAGGCAGTGCCTACGGAAATGCAAAAACCAGAAGAAAGTCATGAAACCGTTGAGGTTACGAAAATAAATACTCAAATGTCGGCCCCAGCTGCGTTGCATCCAGACGTGGAAGATGACGTCGGAGAGAAAGTAAAGGACTGGATTCAAGAAGCTGCGCAAGAGTCACAGGAGGTCAAGCAATTTGTCGAGGTTAGATTTGTTTTAGTTCTGAATATTTGGCTGGTAATTGGTAGCCTAAGGTAAAGGTTATAACAGTTGCATTTAAAGTCTGCCCAAAAAAGTCTGGACTGTGAGACAAATTACTTGACATGATTTTCGGACTACTTGCTGCAATCTTCATGGCTGAACTTTGTTTTTATTCCGCCTAGTGGCGGAATATTTAGAATGATTTCGTAGCACCAAGAGTAAAGCCTTGGTGCTGCGAGCCAACATAAGGCTTATGCTTATCATAGGCCTAATATATGGCAGTCTTTTTTTTCTGCCAATGGGGGCCTAAACTACAAAACTAACCTGAATTGAAAATAGATTGCCCTAATATTATCTATTCATTACAGATCTTGCATATAATCTAAAATTTAAAATGTTGTTTACGTACAATTGTTTTCTCTTGTGGATTTTAACTTTAACTACGCCCAGGTCTCCCTTTCTTGTCTGTAGTTTGTCAGTCATCTCGTAGATTGGCCAGCCAATCCGTTCATCGTGCAAATTAGTTCACAACTTTAAGCGAATTATCATTCTCACAGTATACGTATTCTATAGCGCAGCCAATAAGTGTAGAAGTGGGGTGGAGCTTTTGCAGAAAAATATGCAAATTAGTTTCCCACTGCAGTCAGTCAGTAGGAGTTTGCCATCAGTCTGTTGCCGTGAATAGTGGCGGAGTGGGCAGAGCCACGCCAAAAGGGGGACCGAAGAAGTGGGCTCACAATTGGTGACTGGTGGCTGAGCAGATAAAGTGAAGAAAGTAGGGTGCGTCAGTGGAGCCCAATACAGCTACATAGTACAGACCAATAGTACCCATTGGCTACCTAATCCAAATGTCTTTTCTCAGGGCCAGATTGATTTGCTTCACTAACGAAAGTCACTAAATTTTGCAAAATACAACACACAAAACATTACCAGTAGACTTTGACCATCTAAAAGAAATACAGATTCACAGCGCAAGCAGTCTTTTGCATTAAGTAGAACTATGTTTTGCCTAAAAGTATGAAATACATACATTGAAAGTAAATCATTTTTCTTGTTTCGAATATATACCTGCGTTTAAAGAAGGGTACCTACCAAATATTTGTTAATTTACAAAAAGTTTGTGCCACAGTTTTTGAATCATACGGTCTCCTCCTTTTGCTGGAACTAAAAGTTGGCAAGGTTTACGACTCATCTAAAATCCAAACGCATATTTGTAGGTAAAATTTTGATACATAGAAGTAAGAAACATAAGTAGGTGGGACTTTTGACCACTACAATAGGTACTGTGCCAAAAGTTTGTGGTCAACTATCATTCGTTAAACTTGAGTTCTGTTTGCGCAAGTAAGAAACATATGTAGGTGGGACTTTTGACCACTACAATAGGTACTGTGCCAAAAGTTTGTGGTCAACTATCATTCGTTAAACTTGAGTTCTGTTTGCGCAAGTTTACGTAGCAGTCAGAAAACACTCGAAACTGCAACACTGCCACATAGAGTTCTGCCACTAGCTAATTTTCCGGGCCGGGCCGACTGGCGCGCTTCCGGGCCGAGCCCGGCCCGGGGCCCGTGGGCCGGCACGGAGCAAGCCCGGAGCCCGCGGGCTGGCCCGGCACAGACTTCAGCAAGTGAGAAAATGCATTGTGTCTGCGTCTGAGTGTAGTATAAGTTCGTACTTGTAAAAATCAATCTTATATGAAATGCAGTCATTGTTCATACTTTCACCCCCAGCCAATCAAATAACAGCTTGAAATGGGCTTATTTCTTATTTCTGCACTGTGAACGCAAAAGGCTTTATTTCTTATTTCTGCCTATTATTTCTTATTTCTATTTCTTATTTCCTATTTCTTATTTCTTATTTCTGCGTAGTGGGAACCGGGCCTTAGCGCTTATAAGCGCTAACACTTATTGTAAACACAAAGTTTAAGCGTTAGTGTTAGATGGTGAATACGGACCTATGTCTTTACTGTATGTAAATTGTCTAATCTAATTTTTATTGTTTTTTTTCAAGCCAAACAACTAGGAAAAACTTTCCACTTTTGTGTATGAAATCGGTACATTTTTGTCATACTACAAATTAGAGATCGGGCCGGGCCGGTGGCGGGCCGCGGGCCGACCGGGCCGACCGGGCCGGGCCGGCCCGGGGCCGACGCTCAATCAGACGGCCCGGCCCGGCTGCACTGTGGCCCGCGGCCCGCCACCGGCCCGGGGCCGCGTGGCAGCGGGCCGGCCCCGGGCTGCTGGGGGTGGAGCTTCAGCCTCGAATCAATCCAAATGGAAGTTATACATTCCATAATGGACGTCGCTAACAAACCCCCGTAGAGCAACTGGTCGTCACGGCAAGCTAGCGAGCATTGCCTTCAGTTTGATATAAATGTATTAAAGTGCTGTTGGCAGGAACTAAAATTAACGATACTTAGCCTAGGCGTAAATTAATTTGACTCAAGTGTGCTGCCCAACAATGTGAAGATTAGTGCAGTGGAAGCCTTTTGTAAACGCCTAAGCTCAAGATTTATGTTTATTGATTTCATAGATGGGGTTGGGGTACACACACCCCACGCCCACCTACAACAAAACTGACCCAGGGGCCGGTTTCATAAAACTACAATCCTACAATTGTAGCAAGCGCGCGACGGCAGAGAGAAACTACAATTGTAGCAAAAAGTGGTTTCATAAACCAGCTGTGTATTTTATGTGATGCTACAATTGTGAATTCACAATCCTAGGATTGTTCTTCCACAATCCTACGATTGTAGTACACAATTTTAAAATTTTTTGCTTCAATGCTACAATTGTAGCAGACAGTTGTGAAATAGTTACACGAGAGTTTGGCAACTAAACTGCGCAACATTTATTTCAAATCTAAAAAGTTATTAAATAAACATATTTTAACTAAAAAAGTGTTAAAAAAGGACGTAAAACAATTTTTTAACGAAATACTTCAAAACGAAAGCGGTTTTATAAAATTACAATCCTACAAGTGTGGACTACAATTGTAGAATTTCTGTTTCACCAAGTCGATCACAATTGTGAAAGCCTACAATTGTAGATTCACAATGGTTTCAAAAACGCTACAATTGTAGGTACTCTCAGCACGTTTAGATGCGCGACTTTTCAGGCTGCTACAATCCTAGGATTGTGGCCACAATTGTTGGTTTCATAAACAGAATTGTAGTTTTTTATGCTGGCTAGAATAGTGAAATTGTGCCACAATTTTCACAATGCTAACTAGCAGCCCACGTTTTGTTTTTCAAATTTTCCGTTAGGCATCATTTTATTATTTTGCAATCACGATATCTGTTTCGTTCTAATTGATTGGTTGCCAATTTATATTGACATTTTTTACGCGTCATGTTTATTTTTTAATAATTATTCAAGTAAATAATATAAATATGAATATTAATTCACATACACCTAAACTTCATTAAAAGCTCATCTCAATTGAAATAGTTACAAAATTTTTTGTCCCTATTTGTAATAAACTTGTAATTACATAGTTGAAAAATATCCATTATATGGCGGAAAAATTTCCCTGACCAAAATTTTAATGCTATTTAACAAGTGTTCTGTGACTCAACCTAGTTGAAAATTAATTTTAATAGTTAACACGGGTCGTTGTTACAAGAGTTTGCAATCGCGTCGGGTCGGGTCGTGTTGAAATTTCCCGACCCGTGGGTCAAGTGGGTAAGTTCGGGTCAAATTTTATGGGTATAAATTTTAAATTACAGCTAGTCCTTTATTTCAGTAGAATTTTATTTTCTTTTTCTTTAAAATTTTTTTCCTGCAGTTTTCTTTCTTGCAAGAAATTGGAAATTTCTTCAACTGCGTTTCTTTCAGTTTTTCTGACGGATCAAGGGGCAGCTGTTATGTTAAAGCAGGCACTGAACGTTATTTGCCTTCAAAGTTGTAAAACAGCTATTAATTGTCTTTAGTTCGCAGTGAAAGTCAATTTATTTCAAATTTTCTTTTTTTCAATTTTCTTTCGGTTTTCATTCTTTAAAAATATTCTTTCTTTTTTCTTACGATTTTTTTAACTCAAATAAAGGACTAGCTGTATGTTTTGTTTGCCATTTATTTCTCCATTGGATGGTGGTTTTGCTATCTCTCTACAACGCACATAGCTCGAGCAATGGCCAAAACCTAGAAGGTGTCAGAATCACACTGTCTACCCAGTGATACTCTTGGCATTAAAGGGTTAACTAGCATTAGAATTTCGGCCATGGAATTTTTACCCCCATACAATGGAAGAATATCCCGGGATATTTTGCCGAAGGAAATATTTCCAAGTGACAGCCCCTCATTAAAGTTTCAACCTGTTTTTGACTTTTTTTCACTCATTCTTTTTGGCATTGGCAAATACGGACAAGCGAATAAACGAGTAGAGGGCAGAAGCCAACGTCTCTTTTGATTCATACTTTTGTACGTTCCAAAGTCAACGCTAAAAGAGTCCACAATTGTGGGATCGTAGGCTATAATTGTAGAATTGTAGCCTACAATTGTAAGAGTCAGCGTAGAAATGTAGGATTGTAACTAACAACGCTAGAATTGTGTGCTACAATCCTACAGTTGTAATTTCACAATTGTAGGATTGCGAAATTTTCACAATTGTTTTATGAAACCGCTTTTGGCTACAATTGTAGTTTTTCTGTACAATTGTAGACATTCTACAAGCCTAAGATTGTAGAATTCTAAATTCAACTGCTAAAATTGAACGTAATTCTACAGTTCTAGACAGACATCACGTGTCACAATTGTAAGTTTATGAAACCAACAATTGTGATCTACAATCCTAGGATTGTAGTGAACATTTCATGCATGCAGCAGGCGAAGTGAAGGTTACAATTGTGATGTACAATTGTAGGATTGTAATGCTACAATTGTGAAGTTTCACAATTGTGGCTAGCTTGATGAAATCAATTTCACTGCATTTTCACAATTCTAGGCTACAATTGTAGGATTGTAGTTTTATGAAACCGGCCCCAAGTCACGTGATTCCAAAAAAATGGGGGTTTCGGAAAAGTTGAAGCATCAAGCACCTACTTGTTAACTTCAAACTGTGAACCATCCACTCCACACAAGCCTCTTTCCTACGCGTTAATAGATTGTACATACGTATGTACACTGGGGCTTTTTTTAGGACGTTTTGAATACAACCCCTGGGTATATTTTCGAGAACGTTTTGAAAAGAAACCCCGGGGCTTGAATTCAAGGTAGGTAGGTTTTATTGTTTCGTGAGCAGTTAGACGGGTGTTCTGTTCGAGCAAGGGGTTTTATTCGAGACATGGGCTTTATTTGAGAAAATACGGTAATCATGGTGTGACGTCATAAGTATAGACAAAATTGCACACAAAAACACCACAAATTGAAACAAAAATTTAGTATTTATTCTGAAACTAGTCATGCTAATTTTAGTTCAATTTTCACTTTTTTTAGTCTTCTATTTATCCCAGTTGGTCAGTTAATCTAAAATAGCAACAGGCAGTCAATACGTATCAAGGTTACATAAAAAACACGACAAAAAATTCATCGAAAATTTACCAATCCGAAGAACCTGAAATTTTTTGTTAAATAGAGACGGTAGTTTGCGAGACTTTAGCTGAGTTTGCATACTGCTAAAGTTGATTAAAATTATTTTTCATGATTAAATTATGCTTTTTTACGTATTCACTGCAATTTTTTTAGTCTAGACTAACATGAAACGGAATGGTATATACTAGTGATTTTAGCCCCAATGGCCCCAATATTACTCCTATGCAAATCAAAATCCCAATTTCAACCTATTTTCACTCCCTTAGCGAAGGAAGGGGACGCTGGTGGGGGGGGGTGCACAGGAGCCCTAACAAAAATCAACCTAGGATTTGTGCTTAGGGTCTCAAAATCACATCTATGATCATCAAAATTCATATTTTGAAAACTTGAATCTTTTGGACCCTTAAGTGACTACCTTAAGGGGGATAGTAATCGTAGAGGAGTTTAGGTGGGTGCTACAAAATTGTACTTCAGATTCGTTTTCAGGGGTCAAAATAACTCCTATTGTCATCGCAAACCCAATTTACAATTTATGAAATTTGACCCCGTTAGACATTCTGTGTGGGGGTTGACGTGGGTCATATAGTGGGGTCAACAAGAGTCACATACAAAAATAAATCTCAAATCGGTATCAGGGGGTTAAACTATCTCAACAATCACAATTTCGAAAAAAAAGAATCCCATCAACTCGAACGGGAAGCTGTGGGGGAATCCACGTGAGTAATTGATAAAAGTTCACCCCTTTGGACTTTTTGTTATGGGGTACTTTGGTAGTATAGTGAGGTCCACCAGAGTCCAATACAAAATATATCTGGAGTCGTTTTCGTTTTCTGGAGTTTCGGACAAAAATACACCTCAAGATTTGTGTTCAGGATCAAATTTTCTAATTGTGCCCAAAGCGCTGGTCTGCAGACTCAAAGATTGGTGGTTCGAATACACTCTGGGTCATTCCGACACTGATGCTGTCTAGTGAGCACATTTCCCAACCTTGAATTACTTACTTAACCCAAAGAAACGTTCCCAGAAGCGGAAGCGTCAGCGCTGGCGCCGGCCTGACCGCCCAAAGAACCACCCAGGTTAGCTCCGATGTTTGCTGTGCCACTCAGTCCACCGGTAAGGCCACCAACAGCGTCCACGGCTCCTCCAGCCAAACCGGAGATGGATCCAAGGGCGCCGCTTCCGGCTCCGGCCAGTTGACCAGCAATATTCCCGGCAGCATCAACGACTTGGCCTGCAGCGCCAGAGCCTTGACTGAGGATGTTTCCTGCGCCACTGACGGCACCACTGACGGCGCCATTGGCGGCGGCTTGAGCAGCGTTAAGAAGTGCGTTGGCGTTGTAGTCGAGATCCACTCCACCGTTGGCCCCAACGTTGGCGCCAATGTTAGCGCCAAGGTTTCCGGCGGTATTGACAAGACCACTGGCAGCGCCGGTCAAGCTGCTCCCAATCTGTCCGGCTGTCTGGCCAATGCCGCTGACAGTGCCGGTAAGCCCGGATACGGCCTGCCCAGCGGTGTTCACCAGACCCGAAGCGGCTCCGCCCAGAGTTTGCGCGGTGTCACCAATGCCCTTGAGTCCGGCAGTCAAGCTGCCACCAGCGTCGATGCCGAGTCCCCCGGTCAGTCCCCCGGTCAGCCCGCCGGCAGTATGCACAGCCCCACCGACCAGATTCCCAGCTGTTTGCAAGAGACCGCCCGCGGTTTGTCCCACGTTGCCTATGATCTTCCCTGCAGCGTCAACCAAGGTACCAGTGGCTGTAAGAAAAACGGGAATGACGTTGCCAACAGCGTCAACAGTCGTTCCGACCACAGTGCCCAATTGACCGGCCAGTTGTCCCGCTGCATTCAGTCCACCTCCAAGGTTGGCATTGGCTGCGATGTTGGCATCCACACCGGCACCGGTACCGGCACCACCGGTGAGTCCGCCCAGCAAGCCACCTGTCAGTCCACCCAGGAGTCCCCCATTAGCCCCACCGGTCAAGCCACCCAACAGACCACCACTGCCCGTCAGTCCCCCCAAGAGACCACTGCTACCGGTCAAGCCACCCAAGAGACCACTGCTACCCGTCAATCCACCCAGGAGTCCCCCATTAGCCCCACCGGTCAGTCCTCCCAACAGACCACCGCTACCGGTCAGTCCACCCAGCAATCCACCACCACCGGTGGCACCGGCACTACCACCAAGGCTGGCGCTGCCACTGCCACTGACTCCAGCCTGGCCACCGCCACCCAGAACTCCGCTAAGAAGGCTTCCCAAGCCTAGGGCCTGGCCTGCGAGCAAGCATACCACCAGTGCTGTCACGTTCAAAGCGCTGCAAGTACACATATTTTGTTTCGGTTTGCTAGTGGTGCTTGAAGGAAAGTGTGAGATCCTATGTCAGGGTTTCCTTGAAAATCGGCATTGAGTACAAACTGCGTATTTTTATTTTTGACTGCGTAAATACGCTGTATTATGCTAAAAAACCATGCCCTATTGATTTATTTGGTGGGGTGCACCCCACCTACAACATATGTAACTGATACAAGTTTCAGTTTTTTAGCTTTCCGTTCGGCGTCTGCTATTCATTGATTCATTCTGCATACAGCTAGAGTGTAAGTTAAGTTCCGGGAGCTCGCGCTATCTTTAATCAAAGCAACAGCTGGGGAATAACACTGATACTTTAAGAGGCAGCTTTGTGTTTGTAAAGCAAAAAGTTACAGTTGTATGTAAATTATTAGTGTGATACAGTCGTCCTTGGACTTTAGCAGTTTTTATTACTGATCAAGCCAACCAGGGACCACCGGGCCGATCCCGGGCCGATTCCCGGCAAACAGCGGGCCGGCTGGGGGCGACCGGGCCGACCGGGCCGACCGGGCCGACCGGGCCGGCCCCGGGCCGACCGGGCTGGCCCCGGGCCGACCGTGCCGGCCCCGGGCCGATTGCAACGGCCCCGGGGCCGCCCCGGGGCCGGCCCGCTGTCACGCGGCCCGGGGCCGGCCCGGTGAAAATGGCTGCGGCCCCTATATATATATATAGGCTATTGTACATATTATGAAACACATTTTCTGATCAACCCGGCAACTAAGCGGTACCTCACGACTAACACTTATTCAGCCATGATTTTGTAAATTACGTAGCAGTCTGACAGAATTCTCAGCTCTACAACGACAAAATATATCTTGGCCAGCTTTGACTTGACATTTTGCCACAAACATGTATACAACGTTTTGCAATCTGTTCCAAAGCTTTAATAATGCGTGTTATACCTTGTTGAGTGTGACTATGAGTTGGTAATGTGACCAGAACCAAGATGTAGTATTTATGGCAATGCAGTGCCCTGTACCACATATGCGCATTGGTACGTTGTCTATTAAAAATATAGGCACGAAGAGTGAAGTGAACACAAATGTGGTACGCTTTTTTAAGGCATGTTTTCATTTATTTAAAGGCTATAGTCGGTTATTAAAACGTGTGTACGCGTACATTTGTACATTTTTGTTCTCGTATATTGTCAGCATAGGGTCGGGCAAGATGTTTAGTCAAGAAGCGAAGTTTCTGTTAGCCCGGTTCATACTTGTTTTAGTCCTTGTCCATATCGTTTTGTCCATAATTTTTTTCAGAAAACCTGCACGCACAACCAAATATTCCAATTTTTTGGATAACGATAGTTGAGGTCACCTCTAGACTTTATAATTAGCTCAAACGCATTTGTCATTTTTTCACAGCAGCTCACCGAACTTTGTCATTGTCCCTATCCCTGTGTCCTTAAGGACAATTGTGAACCTGGCTTTAAACATTCAGCTAAAAATACGACTTACCGCATGATGCTAGAAACTGCGTTTAGTGAGAAAAAGTACAGACACGTCTCACAAATTGTGACTGCATCTCAAATTTGCAGGGTTTAAATAGTTAACCAAAATCATAAATCGAATGGTAATAAAATTGATAAGAAATTTTCATAAGAGCCTAATTATTAGCCGCTCAACATGTTTATAATATTCTGACGGTGTTTAGGGAAAGCTATTATCGCATATTTTATGGCGCAATTATAGCCAAAAGCAATTAGGGTCATTCTAGCCCACACTAGTTCAAAGTTTGAAATTATATCTTAATAGATTAACCATATTGCTATATCCTGTTATGGCATGGTTAGAATTTGGAGGGGGGTTCATAACGATTTGAAATGAATAATATATGGTGAAAAATGTTGAGTGACACACATTATTTATTATAATAAACACAAACAACGTTATTCATTATATATAATAACAGTTTTCGTTCGCTGTAAGTTTTGTTTTAATTTCAGTTATTTTAAACTATCGTGCTCAAACTGTTGGTACAGTAAGCTTCTTTGAACCAAGCCGCGCGTAGTATAGTCATAGCCTGTAATAGAGATGGGATCGGTTTCATTGGAACCGGATAGAACCGGAACCGGATGAAACCAGGACCGGAACCGGAACCGGCGTCAATTTTAAAACTGGAAACGGAACCGGCATGGTGTCAGTTCCAACCGGATCCATCATATTTTTCTGTGACCATCAATGTTTTTTTGCAGTTCTGTCCGTACATTTTAGTTTTGCTACTGATGCTGCCATAGTTTATATTTTATGTGCAAGGTTTTGAATACGCCAAAAAAATTGCGCAACACAGAATTAAAAAAGTGGAACCGGAACCGGAACCGGAACCCTAGAACCGGAACCACAACCGGAACTGGTAAAGTGGAACCGGTCCCATTTGTTGTCTGTAATGAAGCTGTCATCCTTATACCAAACTTTACTGGTATAGCACCGTTTAGTTCGTTTAATCCAGTAAAGGAATGGGCCCTAAACTACTTGTTGTTTCAACTAAAAACATTTTAAAGTAATGCACAATTATCGTTTTAAATCAAACGCAGCTTGAACTAATGCAGAATTATTGTTTTAAAGCACATGCAGTTTAAACTAATGCACATTTTTTGTGTTAGCTCAAATGCAACATACTATAGTCCACAATTATTGTTTAACCCTTTAAGGTGGTGGTGTCGCCAAAGGTCGGTCGGTCGGGGTTTTTTTGCTTTGAAATCGTACGTTCACTGAGAAACTAGTCTAATGCTATACTGTGCTAAATAGTTTAAGGTGGTAGTAACGTTTTCGACAGTTTTGCAGGAGTAAAACTTGACAACTTACGATTAATTTTCAATCAATAATAATACATACTACGCATATTTTCTAATTTAGAAAACAAAAAACTATTTCGAGATAAATGCTTGCTAAAATAGCTTAAAACAATCATTTTTAATTTTCACAGAAAATATTTTTCAGCCAGTTACGACAATATTTTGTAAATTTTATGTTTGGCTAAGCCAAAGTAAGCTAGTCAAAACGGCCGCATATTGAAAAAAGAAAAAATGACACACTGCATGTCAAAAACCTTCAATTTAGATGCCAAAACTTATCCCTCCGCGTTTCGCTTTTTGAAATTACGTCACATTTATGTAATATTCCTTTTAGAACTTTAGCCATTACACAAAAGTCCGCAAAACTTAACAACTAATAGAAGGATTTAGTTCAAAATTGGGGATAAATTGGCACAAGTATGTGTCTATCCTATGTTAAAATTTCAAAAATTTAGTTAGCTTAAAATTTGCTTACATCAAATTCACTCACAGAAGTCTATAAAAATGTACTTCCATGAACTAAATCTCAAGTCTCGCTGTTGCAAACTTTTCATGTGTTATTTTACATGTTTTTTAGACAACTTTTGATGTGTCAATTTTTCTATTTGTTTTAACTCAGCGTTTCGTTTCGTTCCGTCAATTTTCTTAACCTGTGGTCTCAGCTCAACTAAAACTTCATACTACAGTATTGCAAGCCTGCGTTTTGTTGTAATTTCAGGTGAGCTAAGACTACGGTTTAAAAAATCTTGTTAACAGATCAGGCCATAGGTAGTTGTAAAGAGATTAAGGGCGAATTATGCAAAAACGTCCGGAGAACGGTGATTTTTCAAGACCACCGTTGTGAAACGTTGTACCCACTCTCACCTACCTACACACATAGCGAAGAGTGTCAAACGTGCACCAAACAGCAGGCTACGTTGCAATCCACATAAAAAACAAGCATCCAAAAAAATTTTCAGAATTGACAATATTTCAATATTTGAAGCGAGAGTTTAAGCGTACATATTTTCGGCTTGACTGTAAGTTTCTGTTTTTTTATGCTAATTCTGTATAACTGAATATTGTGGAATTTCTCTACGAGTATATTCTTGCCCAACTTGAAAAATAGCTGAGGTGTGCAATTTCACCACATTGGCAAACTACTCCTGTGAACATCAAAGCTCAGAGAGCTATCATATCCAGTTCCAGAGCATTGTCCACACGGCTTAAGCTATGTTCAAACTTGCCTTCAATAACATAGGGACAAGGACAAAGACAATTTTTGTTTAACTATTGTGAAACATTGACACAATCGTTTTGTCTAAATTTAGACATACAAATTGCAATTTACGCATACTTTCTTCTTGAGCCATTCGGTTTGAAAAAGGTCTTGGAATTGCTCAATGACAAAACAATTGGGAAAAGGATATGGACGAGTGTGGACGGGGCTTATGGCAGAATGGTGAATAGAAAACTGCACCGTAGATTCTTCCCTGTTATTTGCTTTTGATTCAACCAGCAATGCATGAAACTGTTTTCTCAATGAATTCACTTAAGGTGGTAGTGTCGCCAAAGCAGTTTTGCTCATAGGAGGTTGCAAAAGGAGAGCTTTTTGCATTCATGTTGTACGTTCACTGAGAAACTAGTAACATGCTATATGCTGTCAAATAAATGCTGCCAGAAACTAGACTACCAATATCTACCAATATTTTGAACCAATCACCATTTGTAAGCCAGATATCACACAATACGGACATAAAAGTTAAACAAGCACGTTTTGCGAGTAAGGTTAAACTTTTTAGATAGACTGGGTTGCGAGTTGCTTGCAGTGCTGAGGATATTCTTCGAATATAGAACGCGGCACTTAAAAATTTTCGAAGCGAGCATATTTAAAAAACTTGCCCAGTACTGTCCGTGTTAAACTTAACTTGGCCAACAGTGTCATCAGTAATAACCAAAAATGTCTCCATCAGAAAAAATTATGGAGGGTCAGTTTTGCTTAAATCTTGATTAACGACATAAGAGATGGAACGTGATCAACGTGAAAAGCTTAAGTTCGAAATTGATCTTTGTATTGCACGATTCGAAAGTTTAAGTTTAAGTTCGAATTGATCTTTGTATATATGCATTGCATCTTTACGAGTTACAGCTCACATTTTACAGCAGCTAAACAACGCACACGTTCATTGTGTGCTAGTCACCTGATGTGCGCTAGGCCAGCTCAGCTATTGTTTTGTAGCGAACGGCGTCCATACTCCATAGATGGACTCCGTAACCGCCACTAGGCAACGTTACCATGTCCTCTAGACTACTTCAAAATTTCTTACTTCCGACGCACTAATGAACCTTTCACGAAACATAGCTGCGACAGGTTTCGTTAAATTACTGTTTTCTGCAAGCAAAAGTTGTTAGCATTGACAGACGTAAATGAGAGCACTGAGCAGGCAGTTAATCTTACGTACACACACGCTCTAGACACACGCTCACACAAACAGTGTTAATTGCTGACCTAGCAGTAGTTTAACACTAGAATATGTGCATTTGTGTGCTCTTGACGCACACGTTTGCACTATAGTATG
>JASANF010000347.1:0-29861 GCA_030248245.1 Trissonchulus sp. WLG1_4
ACTTAAAAATTTTAAACAAAACATTGTATACGTATATAAAGAAAATGTATTTACGTAACGGCTCCCTTTAAGAGATTTGTATAATCGTGTGAAACAAAAATGTTTGTTTAAAAAAGATAGTTTGTTTAAAGATTTTTTAAGAGCTCGACACCAAAAAAATCACATTGTTTGCCCTGCAGAGGGCAGTTGGGATAATATTGGCGGAGTCCCAGCGCGTCCACACCATAGTCCACCTCCTTTCACTTATTATCAACACGGCGCTATCCACCGCTGACAGATATCCGGATAGGTGGTTTTTTTGTCGCCACCTGCCATCACGCCACACCCGTACCACCCTCACCCACCGTGTCTCCGCCCCCGTAGCTCCATACACACCAACCATCTCCGAAAACTCTTTTAGCAAATGCTCTTTTTTCCACCTCCTCCCACTTCTGTCCACCTCCCACTCCTCTTTCCGCCGGTCCGGACACTCCACCGTTACCTTCACCCACCGCGCCACCTCACTCTCCGTTCCCAAGAATCGAGATTTTCCTCCGGGCACTCATTCACCAAGATTATGTTTTGCGTGGGGCAACATACTCGTCAGTGCGAATTTGTGAAAATAAGCTGCCAACTATCATGCTGCAGTTTATATACCGCAACTACCGTAATCTTAAAATTTACTTCAAAACGGGCACACTATTACACACTGGATCAATTACGGTACTAACTTGGTGAAATGCGCACATGTTTATAGGCGTTTACCCCCTTACAAGTTTTAATCTTTTAAAAATTTACGCAACCTCCAGCAGTTTACGTGTGCTATATACATTGCCTTTGTAATACTGTTTGTAAAGAATGGAGTTTTCCTGAATGTATATTGAATTGTGTGCATAATTGTTTACATTAATAAATGTTTGAATAAAATTGCGTTGTCTTTTTAAGGTTCTAGACAAAGGCGAAAGGATAGGTATTGTTTTCAAATGTTAAATTTGAAATTTAGTAGCTAACTGTAACGGTTTTAGTGAAAAAGTGTCACTAAAACATTTAGATGAACAATTACCTTACGAAACTGCTGGAGGTTGCGTAAAGTTTTAAAACATTAAACCTTGTAAGGGGGTAAACGCCTATAAACATGTGCACATTTAACCAAGTTAGTACCTTTTAATCTAGTGTGTAATAGTGTTCCCCTTTTAAAGTAAATTTTAAGATTATGGTAGTTTCTGTATATAAAATGCAGCATGATAGTTGGCAGCTTATTTTCACAAATTTGCACTGACGAGTATGTTGAATTGAATAAACTTCCTTTAAAATTAGCCTGACAAGGGGGATTCAAAAAAATCGAGTTGATACATAAAAAACAGTAACAACAAAACGTTACCGTACCTTACCATACGTTAACTGTAAGGGTAATTTAAATTTAAACCAATTCTGTAAACCTTTAAGACATCTTGTGAAATGTTCAAATATAAAAAGTATAAAAACTAACTAACTAAAAACTTTTCTTTTGTTTTGTTTGTTATGTTTTTAAATGTTACATCGTATTTACTATATATTTAAGCAGAATACTATATAAGAAAAATGCACTTCGTTTGAAGTTCTGACTATGAACGTTCACAGGTGCTATCGCGCCAAACCTGACTAAAAGCGAGAGCTGAGTAGTAATATAAAGGAGGAACATGCAAATTGTAAGTTGAAGATAACAAGTAAAAATGAAAAGAATGATAGAATGAGGACAAAGGATACTTACTGTGATTACTATTTCAGTCTGATGCAATTTTTGTTAGTAAAATTCAGTAAAAATTTTGCAAAACCGATTAGTTATTTATTGAGGTTGTGAAGATAGAAAAAAGTGTGTGTGCGGGTTGAGTGGGATGGTTACAACAACAACAGAAGTCCTGCTTTTCAGCAGGCTAATTGTTTCCTAAAATAAAACATCCATATCCTAACAAACTAACAAAAAATAAAAAATCTAATTACCTAACTACTCTACCTACTATTCAAAAGAAAACACTACATAGGCCAACTGCTTCGCCTATGTAGAAATCTACACTACATAGGCACAATATGGTGCCCATGTAGTGCAGTACTGTATATGCAATAACAGCATATACATATGACTACATGAACAGGACAACGCTGCTCATGTAGTACAGCGTATGTGCATATATAAACATTATATGCACATACATGAGAAAGCAAATTGTCTAAGTGACAATTTGCAAAAAAAACAAAAAATTGACTGAATACGTACGAAACTATAGTACGTAGGTGAATTACTACTTCAAATTGAAAAGCTTACATCTACGTTTTTATTTAAGCTAAAAAAATTAAACTTTGCACACTCAAAGTACTATTATTCCAATTTATGTATACTAAGTTTGACAGAAAATTAATGCAAATTACTTGAGATATTAAAACTTAAACGCAGTCGTTGAAATTGGCACGTTGGATCTCATCGACAAATGATCGAAACGACTCCTTTCAGATTTGACATGTAAAAACTGTTTTTATCACACGTATGCAGATTTAGGTTTGATTGTTTTTGGTTGAATGGAGTAAAAGCATCAGTTTGCTCGTTGGATCTCATCGACAAATGATCGAAACGACTTCTTTCACATATGACATGTAAAAACTGTTTTTATCACACGTATGCAAATTTTGATTTAATTGTTTTTTGTTGAATGGAGATATAAGCATCAGTTTGCTAACCGTTAGTTGAAATTGGCGTAGGGTCACTCGTCAATGTGTTTGAGTGACCAGTAGTCGAATTGGGTTGGTTGAGATATAACATGTGGAAACTAGTACCTGCAACACTTATACCAATTTTGAGCAAGATTGCTTTAGCTACGACGGAGAGGAGATATAAGCACCAGTTTGCTAACCGTTAGTGGAATTTGGCGTAGGGTCACTTACACTTATCACCGTGTTTGAGTGACCAGTAGTCGAACTGGGTTGGTTGAGATATAACATGTGGAGACTAGTACCTGCAACACCTATACCAAGTTTGAACAAGATTGCTTTCGCATAGCCGGAGATATTAGCATCCATTAGCTAATCAAGTGGTGAAGTCGGTGTTTGGTCAATTTTTTTACTTGTCAAAATTTTTAAATCTAATCTTTGCATGATCTGTGGTTCTCAATTTTGCATAATGTGTGCAAGAAAGCGATTTCGCAGCTTCAAACCAAATACTGAAATTCAAAGTCAAATGCATTTTATTTGCAACTTTTAAAACTATAACAATTGCACTAAAGCAAAATATCTACGTACGTTGTAAAGTACATAGACTAGCCACTTTATAGTTACTAATAAACCGATGCATGCATGAAAAAAATGTTTTCAATTTAATTTATTATATTTTGTGTATTTTCTATTATTGCTCGAAAAGGTAAGCAGAACCTGATTAACCAGACGGAAATAATTCAACACACGCTGCTTTGCTACACGACCAATTAGATTGCACTTACTTTACCGTGTTTCTTAAAATAACCAGGTTGCAGTCAACTGAAAATGTTTGCCGCGTATTTTTAAAATAACCAATTAAATTGCAGTATTTGACGACTAATCATATTATAATATTTGACAACCAATCAAATAGTGCAATTCTGAAGACACTTGCAATTCTGAAGACACTGATGAAGACATCAGCAGTTGGCGCGTTTTTTAAACTAACGAATCAAAACACAAATTTTGCACAATCCGAAAACACACACATACTTGTGTTTTCTGATTATACCATTGCAACGTACCTATGCATAGAATAAAAATCAGGGCCACTCGGAGCCGAAATCAGGACCGGATTAACGGATAATTTAGAATGAGGGTATAGAATTCAGGGCCGCTCGGCGCCGAAATCAGGGCCGGATTAATCCCGCGCTGAAATCAGGGCCGGATTAACTGATAATTATGAACGAGGGTATAGAATTCAGGGCTGCTCGGCGCCGAAGTCAGGGCCGAATTAATCCCGCGCTTTAATCAGGGCCGAATTAATCCCGCGCTGAAATCAGGGCCGGATTAACGGATAATTTTGAACGAGGGTACAGAATTTAGGGCCGCTCGTCGCCGAAAACAGGGACGGTTTAATCCCGCGTCGAATTCAGGGCCGGATTAAGCCGCTTGGTACCGAAAATCAGGGACGGATTAAAGGATTAGCCCGGATCAGGGCCGGGTCTGCAAGGCCGGCGTCGGCGCCGAACCGGGCGTGAGTTGGTGGCCCTATACTACTGGTGACATTCAAACCATAGTGTGCAAAACAATTTCGCTGCTAAACAAACAAAAAATAACTGAAGCCTGCCTCAAAGATGAGCGAAGTAACCCCATACAAGAGCGGGGCATAGCAAATGAAGGAATGTCCGACCACCCAGCCGAAATCTGACGCAGCCCACCAGGTCTCCCCAGGTCTGACGGCGTAGACCGTTTGCAGGGCCCACGGCAGCACCACCGAATAGCCACCACTGGGCCTCACCACGCCCTAAAACTCGTTAGTTAGACTAAAGTCTGACCAAAAAATGTTGAACACTGAGGCAAAACAAACATGACGTGATTTGCTTTGAAAAGAACTAATTTCAGCAAGTAGACAGCTGTTGAAGGCAGGCCATTTGTTTTCTATCGGTGTACTACATTTATCGGTCCGACTTTACGAAAATTTTTTTGATTCGGTCAATTTTCTGTAAGTAAGCTAGACTAGCAGGCGTCTATAAATATGTCAAATATCATAGATTAGATATAATTATCTGTAGCAAATTCTCTATACTAGCTTATACAGACATTTCAATGCGGACACAGTCACGTATAAACTCAGCAGTACGCTTAAACCCAGTACTCTTTATGTGCTCTAAAAACGCGATGCGCCTATATGTTACCTTCGGCATTCCAGTAGTCCCAGAGGTATGAATAATATACAGAGGATCCGTCGCCAGAACACTCGCACACGGTGCTGGTTTCACTTTTTCCATCTCAACATCCCAGTCAAAATCACGACCCTTCTCAACTGGAACGTCTACTTTCTAAATAGGTAGCGCAATCAGAAGCGGTTTAAAAAACAGCCTTGTCACATTTGTCTGAACGGTATTGTAACCATACAAATGGGTGAGGTGAGAGATGGGGAGGGATTCTCCATCGCAAAATCGAGGGGCCGTGGGAGGCTCAAAAAATGGTTAAAAATAGCACTTCTTTCGGGAATTTTAAAAACTTGCAAAGTTTAGGGTATTTTTGGTCGAACAAGCGGGGGAGAGTCCCCAAAACTTGGCCGTTTGACCTCGTCATCATGTATGATTGTAATATCAAGTATATCTATGCCTATTCTAGGGTAGAGTGCTATCCCGCCAACCCGAATCCATTTCTCTCTTCACTTTCAAAAGTTGCCCGCCACTAAACTAGACGTACAACTTCGGGTCGTCGGAATGTGATGGTAACTGGCGGTTTCCATGGTGACAGCTGGATGGCCTCATCCAATACTGGCTTGTAGGGCACGACACGCTGCGGTTCGATACCGGCGGAGCCACAAACTATCACTTTCGGCTGGAAACAGTAAATCGAAAAAAATTGTGGTATTATCATTCACTTTTTAATCTTACTAACATACTAGCTATGCCGGTTAAATCGCATGATACAAATATAATGACAGTTTTATTGAGTTACGAGAGTTATTGAGACTCAAAAAACACGTGAAAGTTACGAGACACTTCTGATTAATAACCTTGAGAACAGATATAACAGAGACTTGAAATAGGGGCGGATACTTCGCTTACCGACCGATGCCGATCTCTTGCCTTGCCTTGCTCCTTCAGCGTCGTGGCGGTGCCATAGACCCGGGTAGGTGCCCGGACCTCCGGAGAAATTGGATGATGCCCCCTGGGGACCGGTGGATTTCTGACAGGGTTGCCCCCGCCCCGAAGACTTCATCCCTCAAGTTTGCAGTGGCAGGGCATCTTGCTAAGGCGTGCTCAACACATTCTTCATTTTCGTTGCATAGTCTACAGTCGGGCGAGTCTGTCTTTCCGATTCGGTGTAAATATTGATGGAAGAGAGGGCAGTGGCCCGTCCGCACCTGCGCACATATGATTCCTTCTTCTCGGTTTAGTCCGTGGCTCTCGGGGGGTGGCGGAAAAGCTCCCTCTGTCAGTTCATAGTGTTGGTCCCTCCTTCTGTTACTGACCCAGCTGCTAACCAGGTTCCGTTTGATCACTGCCTTAGCTGTCTTGAAGTCGATAGCAACTGTCTCCTGAGGCTTACGCGACCCTGCCTTTGCTAGCAGGTCTGCCTTTTCATTTCCGTTTAGCCCGCAGTGCCCGGGGACCCACTGAACTGTTACTCTCACGTTCGACTCGGATGTTAACTTGATTAATTGCTGCCAGATGTTTTGTCCCGTTAGCTCTATTCCTTTTGGTCCCCGCTTTAGGTTCTCGATTAGGCTTTGAGAGTCTGTCAGAGCCATCAGGTGCTGCATTTCCCCCCACTGGGGGTTTGCCGCGTGGACCGCCACTAGGCCCAGGGTGAGGGCGATCGCTTCAGCTGTATAGCTAGAGCACATGCGGCCGGCCGGGGAACTGATGCTGAAACTTGCCTTGATCGCTGGGCCTGTTACTAGCACCCGCCCCCCCATTGGTGGTCCCGAGCTCTGCTGATCCGTCGGACCATGCCGATCTCTAACCATAATCAATCTATAAACAATGAAATACATAAAAAACAACCTCCGTGTGATTAATCCGCACACTCAATTCTCGCGCAGCGAATCCGCCAAAAACCACAGCATGAATTGCACCCAGTCTGGCTGTGGCCAGCATAGCCACCACCGTTTCGGGGATCATCGGCATGTAAATCAGTACGCGATCGCCATACTTCACTCCGTGAGCCGCCAGGACTCCGGCGAAACGAGATACCTGAGGTTTAGAAAAAGGTTGACATTATCATAATTTCCCTTTCACCAACGGCAGCAGTTTCGGCAGAATAGGAAAGCCAGCTAATCTTAATTAAAATACGAATAGTAAGTTAGCCGTTTTAAGTCGTATAAGTTAATTAGTTAATTACAAACTTATACTTAAGCTTATACAACCACAAGTCAGTTATTTAAAAAGTCAACTGCTTGGTAGAGACTACATACAAAGCTAGGTTTCGCGTCAACTCGTCAAAACGACAGTTTTAGTCCACTAACTTTATCCAACAGCTGAGCGTAAGTAACGTTGGTGACGGAGTCAGTGACGGGAGAGTCGTGAATCAGAGCCACGGTGGAGCCGCGTCCGGCGGACACATGACGGTCTAGGGCATTGTGGCACACATTTTGTTCCCCGCCCACAAACCTGAATAATAATAACCGTCAAGGGTGAAACCATACACGAGGCACGGAGGGGATCGCTCCCCCCCGCTGGCCCTCTTTCCAAGAGGAAGTTTTTGTTACTGCCTTAAATTTGCATCTTCCTCTATCCGAACATACATATAATCATGCGGTAGGGCATGGTCTCGGCCAGAAGTCTCCTTTTTCGCAGTGTCGATTTTACCTAGGAAAACCCTAGGAATCAAAAACACCGACTGTTCTAGTCTGATAGCCAAAATCTGAGACAAATTTTGAATTTGTAGAATTATTTTTTCGAGTTTCCAAGGTTACTAGGTTTCTCAAAAAATCATACTGTTTCAGAGATCACATAGTTTTAGTGCGACGGCTATACAAAGGGTTTTTGTCTTAGGTACTGCTGACTCAAATATTTCAGAATTATTGCGCCTTATTTCTTTCCGACGAAGAGGAAAAGGAAAGCTTGCTGTGATCAACTAAATTGGAAGCAGGTTACCCCCTTGATTTGCGATTCGACTCATATTCATATTCAGCATATCCAGTCTCATTCGCCCTACCATCGACAGAAAGGCGGCTGAGAATAATCCAAGACTTTGTTCCATGGTTTGAACCAATCCAGCTTTTTCGCCTGCTCGGCCCAAAACTCTTCTGGATGTTCGACGCTCCGAGCGAAAACGTCCGCGTAGTGACCTCCTGAGTATGGGCCGATGCTTTCTGAAAATAACGGCCACTTTACAATTGGGGATATTCTAATCCTAAACGTTGGTAACTAAATCAGGCTGACCGAAAAATACTGAACATTGGCACAACATTGACTTCATTTTGAAAAGAACAAAATTGAGCGATCAAGGAGCGTTACAACATGCCACCTTTTTGCGCGGCCGCCTCAGCGGCCGTGCATACTAAATTCAGTTAATGCACTGAAACTGAAAATGCATGTAAAACATGCACAGTTTCAGTGCATCACTGAAGCCAGCAGTGTTTACCGCTAGATCATGCGCGTGTTGTATGCCGCACGCTATGCGCACGTTGTCTACGTGTGTGTGCGTGTGTGTGTACGGCAAGCTCTTGTGTGCGTGTCTACACATAGCTACTGTATTAACGATAATGGCTGGTTGACACTGATAGTCGATAGTATTTATCTACAAAATTAGTAACTTTGTTTACATGTCACATGCGCAGAGGTAGAACTACTTAGTGTGAAAACAGTGGTATAATGACTAAACCAACCTCGAAGAGAATAGCGTTCTTTTTCACTAATACATACATATTTAGGCGATTCTTTCTTGGTGCAATCTAAAGACAGGGTGATAAAATAATGCTTATAATTGGCGTTTTTTCAAAATTTCATTAAATCAAACTTCGTGGTGTTCTACTTAGAGGAAAAACCTCAAATTTTATGTGTACATACACATGCGTAAAACGTAATCGTGGAACAAAAGGCAATACTGCCTAATTTCCGAAGTCATTTCATACATACAGACTCGCATAGACATGAGAGTGTATCTGCATTCGAAATTAGAAGAACTCCTGACAAAGAAATCTTGGTGCGTGCCGCGCCTAATTTTACCGATACGGTAAAATAATACTTAGTGTCGTCATGTGAAAAGAAGTACGCTCGTCAACAAACGTGCTTGTTTCACTCCCAGTTCGTTGCTTTGCTCGGACTTCAATCACTTGAGGCTGACTAGAAATTCCTGGCTTACAAATTCCGATAAAAAAGCAAAATAAAACGATGAGTGGGAGACAACTTTTGTAACCTTACCGTTCTGCTGAGTTGACAGCTGCCTCAGAGCTCTGAGTAACTGCAGCGGTTGATTTCTTACAAACGTTCTTGCAGGAGCGCCACTCATCGACAATTAGCAGACGATCGTACTTGAAACAAAACAACATCCTACAGGTTGCCCACTCTGTTAGAGTTTCATGTACACGTATGCAGCTCACGAGAATTGGGGGGAGGCGTCGAGAAGGTGTCGGGGGGGGGGGGGGGTAATACGCGATTTACTAAAAAATTGACGAAAAGTAAGGGGGGGGGTAGGGCCGATTAGGGGACAAGGCAAATCTTTTTCTTGTGGGAGCCGGGTCCGGCTGGGGGGGGGGGCAGCGATGCCTCCCGAACCCCCACAGCCATTCATGACACGAAAGTCTGGAGGATCGTCCATATCGTGGCATATGACGATGAATCGTGCTTCATCTATTCAAAGTTATGGATCTATTAGTTGTAAGACATGGTAGGGAAACCGCCGATGAGAAATATGTTCACCAGGGCCCGATTGCACAAATCTATTGTTACAATTGTAACAATTGTATGTGGTATTCGGTTGCGCAAAGACTTACAATTGTTACAATTGTAACAATTGTAGCTGCGCAACCCAAAATTTTCACAATTGTTACAATTGTAACAATTCTAAGCATAAATTGAATTAAATTTGAGTTTTTTCAATTACAATTGTAATCCCAAAATATTTCACAATTGGATTTATATATGCACATTTCATAGGCCAATCTTACAATTGTTACAACTGTAACAATCGTAACGCTTGTGAAATCTTACAATTATTGTGAAGCTTGTGAAATTTCACAATTGTTACAATTGTAAGACTTGTAATGTAAATGTTGAGCAACAGGGCCCAGATGGGGCGATAATTGCGCCGAATTCAAAATGTTACACTACAAGGTCTAATTCTAACCATTTGCTTAGCTTTGCCCCAAAAGTCCATCCATTCGATGGAACAAACCGTGCATAAATAATTTGACCGTAGTCACTCTTTGGATCATCTTCATTTGCGTGCAGCAACGCTTTATCGAGTAAACAAGCTCCGAACGTCACCTAAATATCGGTCTAAAATGAGTTTCAATAACTATATTTGAGAATTGAGGGTGGAGGTTCATGCAGCCGATGAGCCGACGTCCATTGAGCCACTTTATTTAATATACTTATAGCCCTCAATTTTTTCACAACACAACTAACAATAATATAATACAGTAGTACTCATGTATTGAACTGTGAATGAAACCTTTCTACGTGGCTCCATTTCTTTTTTTCGTGAAGCACCAATTTTTGCTCTTGGAGAGCTTGTAGAGCTAAAAAGCAGTAGATGTGTGCCTATGGTGTGGACATAATCATCTTATCCACAATTAGTGCCCGGGTTCAATATTTCCTCTGGAATATCGACACTCAAACCTAACAATTTAACAAATCCTCACTCGACAGAAAAGTTTGTGGATCACTATCATCAAGCAGCAATCCAGGTAATAGTGTTAGCGATATCCATGTTGCTGCCACCATTTTTGCAGAATTGCCAAGAGAATCATGAAGATTTAATGATGTTTACAAGAAACACAAAACTAAACAGATTCCATAAATTATTTAATTACACTTATCACATACAAAATTCAATATCAAACAAACAAATTAATAACAAGTCAATTCACAGTGAGTTATTACAGCAAGCACTGTCAACAAAAAAACAAACATTATATAAATATTTGGAGAAAACCCTGAATTACCTGGATAGATAACTATTATGAGAAACAGCGATCCATTACCTAATTTTCCCAAGTAGACTAGTCAGCTTTGAGTGTATACTATAATTCATGAGCGTGTCGTCTAAGTCTAGCTTGCTTGTAAGCTGTGTCAGTTCAAAAAATGAGCGAGCTAAGAGCAAAAGAGCAAAACAGATTAGCTCAAAAATAAAATAACTCAAGAATAGCTTATCCCGTTCGGCCCCAGACTTAATATTATACTCATCCGATTTTTTCACTAATTCATCAATAATTGGTATATATACATTAATTGATTAAGTTAAACAACTTGTCGTTGAAACGCTAATGCGGCTGATTTTTAAAACGTACGCATAAGATGAAACAAATTGCACAAAAATACTCCAATCAGCAAACCCAATAGAAAACTGAAGCCAGCCGTAAAAAAACAAATAACCCCCAAAAATAGTAATACTAAACATGTTCCAACACAGTCTCTTATTTGCTGATGGTGTATACAAGAAGAATACAAACAGTCAGTCACATAGCATAGTTGATCAAAATAAAAAAAAACTGACAATATAATTTTATGAATGGAAACCACTCCAGCGTTAGTATTTAATATGTTCCCACAACCGATAAAAGAGCAAAACATCATACCACTAACACTGTATAACCTGTACAGATCTTACTTACTTATTTACTTACCGCTGAAGTGTCAATTTGTTAACAGCTATCACACCAAATCAAGGATATCGTCAACAAAATATATACAAACATGCCCGTTTCACACTTAATACAGCTGCTATAATGATGTATGAGTGAGTTTGCAAGTATAAGACGTTTGTAACTGTGAAGTATAACCAAAAATGCACATACTAGATAAGAAAAATGCCCTACGGGAGGCTGATAGCATAATAGGCTGATGAGCGTTCGAAGCTGAAGCCAAAAAATGACCTGCTAAAAGTGTGGAAACTAGAGTATGTTTACTGAGCAATAGGCCGCTTGCTGCGCCCTATTATTGCGGGCACCACGGCTTTGTTGCAGAGTAAAGGTGCACAAAGTCACTAGGTTCCTAGAAACGCTAGAATACACGGACCCAATAATGCCTGTTTTTATTCTGCCAAAAGATAAAACCCTTTGAAGGAGACTACCGTAAATTTTAAATTAAACGTGCATAAAACGGTAACTGCATCTACCTGCAGTGTTATGCCTGGTATATGCTTCAAATGACCAAGGATCGAATACAATCGACCAATACACTAACCAATATAATCTTAGGTAAGACTACTAATCTCACGTGTAACTCTAAAAAAACCGACTTGCTTCGTATTGTACTTTTATAAAAAACCGAGTTGGTTTATACTGTACTTTTATACTTTAAGCATTATGCGTTAGCATACGTGGACAGGTAGTAAATTATTTTGGAGCGCGACGCATTGATTTTTTGCATCGTGACCTTATTGCTTATTGAGTCACCGATGCTTGCCTCGCGTGCCACTTTCTAATGGAGGGGGGCTGACGCACCTGTCCAGACTGGGGTGAACATGCATTCCAAGGAAAGTATGAAAACACTCGCAACCGCATGTACAGTACACACATTAGCCAGGATGAGGATAGTTATTGAGAAATTTATTTACAAAGAACCCATACTCAAGAGTTTATTTATCTTATACATACTTACAACCACATGATCAATTTATATGCCATTACTACAGCTGTTATGGCTGGTGCAGTTGGTAGTATGATCATCAAATATTGAATGGTATTTATTATACATGAAAATGCTACCATGCATAAATGTTGCTAAGTTTGTTGTTGTCATGTTGCTAAGAGTTTATATTTACTTATATTCTAATATAAGGCTGATGGTAGAGCCGACGGTGCCCGCAATAATAGGGCGCAGCAAGCGGCCTATTGCTCAGTAAACATACTCTAGTTTCCACACTTTTAGCAGGTCATTTTTTGGCTTCAGCTTCGAACGCTCATCAGCCTATTATGCTATCAGCCTCCCGTAGGGCATTTTTCTTATCTAGTTTTCATCCTTTTTTGGCTTAAGGGAAGGGGCTACCCAGGTCAAAAATCAAAGTTCTCCAATTTTGCTTATTTTCACATCTGTTACTCCCCCAAGACACCCCAACTGCAGGTTAGAACAATTAAGCTTGAAGGTGCACTTTTGGTTCAGTGCGTTTGTCAGTGTATTTACATAGGCGAAAGAGTGCAAAAAAAGAGTAAAAGTAGTCCTTAGTTGGACAGTTTTAGCACAAACCACATCAAACCAATCGGGCTGAAACTTGGCATACCTAGAATGTAAGCGCAAAATCGTATGATCCGAAATATTTATATGTATTTTCAAATCCCAAATCGTGTGCAAATTTGAAGCGAATCGGAGAACCTAAAATTTTCACTTTTACAGGTAGCCCCACCCCTTAAGGGGGGGCTACCCAGCTCAAAAATCAAAGTTCTTCAATTTTGCTTATTTTCACACATGTTTCTCCCCCAAGGCACCTTACTTCAGATAGGAACAATTAAAGTTGAAGGTGCACTTTTGGTTCAGTGCGTTTGTCAGTGATAGTGTATTTACATAGGCAAAAGTACACCAAAAAGCCTAAAAGTAGCCCTTATTTGGACAGTTCTAGCACAAACCACTTCAAGCCAATCAGGCTGAAACTAAGCATAGTAGTAGCCCACATGAATGCACGAAATCGTATGATCTGGATTTTCTATATGTCTTTTCAAATCTAAAATTGAGGGCGAAATGTGAAAAATGGCCGTTTTTTGGGCCGGCCAAATTTGAGTGATTTTACATTTGGCGTCATTGTTCAGGCCATAGACAAAAATTAAAAAAAACGGATCGTAGAGGCTGATATATGACGTTAGGTTATCGAATCATGTAAAAAACAGCTTCGTCAGTGTTAACAAAAATTTCGAGTGAAGGGACGCTTTGCAACCACAAAAAAACCTTTTTTGCACCTTTGATTTACACGTAAAATTGAATCTCTGGAAGTCCTTAGTGAAAAATTGGCAAACGCATGGGTTCCAGTTTGTTAAGCTCGGTTCATACTCGTCCTTTTCCTTGTCCTTATCATTTTGTCCTTAAGTGATTGGCATGGCCAAATTAGCCAACTTTTTGCATAAATGAAAATGGGATCCCTTCAATATTGTATGCAAAACATTAGCCGAAACGCTTGTGTTAATTCTTCACAGCAGCTGATCGAAATTTGTCCTTGTCCCTGTCCTTGCGTTCTTAAGGACAAGTATGAACCGGGCTTTACGTCTGCGATGCGCCTTCCCTGTGGCTACATTGTGTGCAAATTGGAAGCGAATCGGAGAAGCTAAAATTTTCTCTTTTACAGGTAGCCTCCCCCTTAAGTACAACCAATTTTATGGAAAAAAAATTATATATAGTCATCAAAAGGATTGGTCATTAAGGGGGATGCTCTCCCCCCCAACCCGACCTCGATTTCCGGTCCGGTCCCCAGATCGGCTCGCACCCACTTTTACTGGGTAAAGTTTCTAAAAATGCGCGTAGAACCCCCCCCCCCCGGGTCAGCTCCCCCCAGATTTCCTCAGCTGCACATGTGTGGTATGGTAATATTCAGTCAATGTACAAAAAATTAACTAAAAGAAAAAAATTTAATTTGCTCAAACAGACGTTTCTCGTCTCTAAATCAAGTTACTGACTTGTCTCGAGTCGACACATTCTCGGTGAGCGGACGAGAAAAAGTTCAACCGTTGCGCTACCACGATTGTGCGCGTTAGTCAGTTTATGTGGATTTATAAACTCTGATGGAGGTACAACTTGACTATGATTTTAAAAAATAGATTTTTAAGTAATAAATTAACAATAAAATTAGTAATGACAACACAATAAAAACTATAACTTATACGATCTATATATACGTATGTTGTATGTACGTCATGTGACTGTATCTACGTATATGAAGACGTTACAATTTGAAAGTTTATGAAGCAACAAACTTAGTAAGTGAAATTACGTTCACCATAGTATCAAATTTAAAACTTCAAAACTAACAAGTGATTTCACAACTAAACAAGTAAATTTTATTTGCAATTTATTGCACGTAATATGCCCATAGGTTTTATTGCTTCTAACAATAAAACTGAGTAGTTGGTCAACTTGACCGTTTTCACAAGGTGAGTTAAAAAAGAGAGTTTTTTAAGTTTTCTCAGCGAAGCCACAACCGTTTATCGCGAAAATAGGAGAAAAGTTATGGCATGACAAACCGCATCGATTGAACCCAAGGTGACGAAAAACGGTTCTATAGATGCTGAGAAAAGTTGGCTGAAAAAAGTAAAAAGAGACGCGAAGTATTTTTAAAACTTTAAAGAGTTATAACTTTCTTCATACTCAACCAATAAACTTGATTTTTACGACAATTATGTATTTTTACAAATACTACAAGTGTACTAAGTTAGAAACTGTGGCGTGGACGTTAACTGGCGCTTTTTGTCGGTTTGTATACTAAAAAGCCGCATTCAGCTGATTTTATCCTATTATAGGTTTGGCGCTATCGCGCCAAACCTGATTCTCTAAACAGAACTTCAGCATAGTATTACAAGCATGTTGTTGTACTGACGTACTATGCGAACATAATCAAAGCATTTTAAGTATAAATCTGATCCGTCCGAAATGAAACGTTAAATATATAGTAGTAGCTCAGCCACGAATGACTAGTCTTGTCTCGACAGTCTGATGTCAATATGATTCATGCTACGTTGCTTGCATTAGATTTTAGATAATATAATACTTTTTGGTCAAACATCCAATGTTCTAATCATCACAAAATAGCCTCAACACAAAAACTCCCTAAGCGCAATCATGCACGTTTCTGCGACTGCAAAAACTCTTCGTATGCTTCGTAGATGCTTTCATCATCGGACACACTAAAACACAAGGACAAATATACATATTTTAAAAAAATATTTTCAACAAACTCATCAAAAAACATATTCACTGCAGCTAACACTTTAGAGCACCTGAAATGTGTTAACTGTTTATCTGTTAACCTAACAACAAGGAATCCATTTTTGACAGGTATGATTTTAGCATTCATAAACAACCAAGACAGATGCAAAATTAAAGTTAAGGAATAGTACATTGATAGTATCCTAGCAAAAAAAAAACATAATAACATTAATCCAATTTATAGCGACGTATATACGCTTAAGTTCGTTAATGATTCTTAATCACTTACGTATTGCCAACAATATCCTCAGAATCGTCCAATTCAGCAGCAGCCTGTTGTAGAAATGAGTGCTCTTCGGCAGTTAACCGTTGGCCGTCGGGGCCAATATAAATCTCATCAGTCTGAAACAATAATATTTACGTCATTTTGATCTTCTTATTTCAGCTGTTTCAAATTCGATTACTTATATATAACTTAGTTAATATCATATTTATTCTGCCGTCTGCGTAGAAAATACTTCCTAAAAGTCAGGAGACCGCAGGGGGGTGGACGCGGCTTAGGTCAAAAAATATGAGACAGGGCCGGGGATCAACTCAAGGATACTCACTTTAGGCTGCGCGGGTCGTTAGATTGTTTTCAGACCCGCGAAACGAAAGAAAAATTACTATTCAATTTTCAAGACTCATTTTACTTCAAGTTAAGAATCCAATTCAATCCAATCTCTGCGTGTCATTCTGTAAAATTGTACAGATGTGCACTGTAGAAATTAGACTTGAGCATCAGCTAAAAGCAATCAATCATCAGGTATTGTAATGGAATCTTGAATTAAAATGGTGGATCAAAGTGGGTCGGGGGTCGACTTGTATGGCGCGGGTCGGGCCGTGGGCAGAAAATGTTGACCCGCGTCCACCCGTGGGAAACCGTGCAACTTACATCCGCAGGAGGGATTTCTCGCTTCGGTGCGGAGACTGGCTGTCCCCAATTATTGGCTCTGATTTGCAACAAATTCTGAATATTGGCCCGTATATTGCTGGAACAGTTGAAAAAATACCCACGCGAGATTTAATAAGAAAAAATGACATAATATTGTTAAATTTCATACAGTACAGACCTATCAAAAATACCACAAAAACCATAAATAAAATAAGACCGGAAATAAGCTAGCTACTTTTATTTCAGGGCAGATTTCCTTGAACATTACTTATACCATATTATTCACAATATTTTTCTGTTAATTTATCGAAAATACTATTACCTGGAAGTTTGACTGTCGTCGGCAATACTTTTTAGACATTTATAGGCATCCTCGATTCGTTTTGTAACGGAGGGATCTTGGTCATAAAAGACTGTAGCGTCTTTTTCCAACACATATCCAGCGCACTAAAAAAGTTGTTTTGAATTTTTCAATCTGCTAGAAACTATAGTCCATTATTGTGTCAAGTCATTGAATCAACATATTAATATATTAGCAAGTTGTGAATCTAATAAGGGACTGCTTCAAAAGAGGAAAAACTTCAAACATAATGCCAAATGCGTCTGTGACATTATCATCTTCATCATTCCTTGTCATAATGACATTGTTGCAGTACCATGGCTACAATTAAAAAATCATACTGAAATGTTACAATTTAAAATGTTCACTAACTTTCAGGATTACACAAGCACACTTCAGATTAGCGTCCAGGGGAAGAGATAGCAAGGTGTCCACCAAGTCAAACAATGCCTCGAACAAAATCTTCATACGAGTCCCGCCAGGCTAAAAAAATGATAGCTCGTGACTCAGTGTTTTTTTCGTCAAAAATTGTGCGTCGTCTGACGCACATGCCCAAATTTTTTTGCGTCATTTTGAAAAAAAGTGCGCAGGGCGGTTATAATGCTATCTAAGCGCATGTTTTAGGTGAAAATCACCTTATTATGGCACTGGCCGTCCTCAATTACGATTTTGGTGTTTAAAAATTTCGGGGGAATGGCTTTTTGATTTTTTGTAATGGGTTATAATGCACTATTTTCAATATTAACATAAAAATGTGAATTGAAAATGGAAGACCACGTAGCCAGAAGTTGCAGGGGTCTGGGGCCGGCAGCCCCCAGGAAAAAAATTGGGAAAATTTTGTGATTTTTAGGCCATATTTGATCAATTGGAAACGTATCGGAAAATTTTTTCGACCAGACAATAAAAGCAAAAGGGAGAACACTTGTGTAAAAATTCACTTAGAAAAAATTTCGGGAGGGGGGGCAATTCCGCCCATCTACCCATCCCTGGGTACGCCATTGCCTTGCCCATTTAAAAGTGTGCGAAAGCTGAGCTTAACTTATTTCTGGTTTCTGAGAGTCGGGGATTTGGACTTTAAATAACTATGGACCTGGCGCTGGCCACAGATGTACATGGGGGGGTCTGGGGGGGGGGGCAAGCTCCCCCCCCCAGATTCGAGATTCCGGGACAAGCCCCCCCTCAGATTTGACCCGTCAGGACTAGCCCCCCTCTCTGAAACCACAAAATCGCCTCAGATCGTCGTAAAATGCTTCAAAATGACCAAAAAACGAAAAAATCGCTAAAACTATCGGAATTTCGCAAAAAATTTCCCATTTTTAGGCAAAAATTTTTGAAATTTTTTATGAAATTTTTTGCGTTTTTAGGACAAAAAAATCGGGACAAGCCCCCCTAAAATGTCGAAAATTTCGGGACAAGACCCCCCAGACCGAGACCCCGTGTATATAAATGTATGGACCTGGCCGTGGTGTCTCAGCGTATAGAAATTTTTGTTTTATTCGATACGCTTCACAGTGTGGTATCCAATAGGGACTTAAATATCACGTTAATGTCGGTATTTTGCTGATCACATCAATGTCCGTATATTGCTGAGAAGCTAGCAGAGTTTTTAATTTTAGCAGGCTGAAAAAGAGTATAAGGATTCAATTTTGCTTGAAAAAGCACAAAACGGGAACTGCAGTAGTTCAGGGGTCTGGGGGTGGCAGCTCCCAGAAGCCATGTACCTAGTGTTTTCAGACTTAACTCAGTTCCCCTGGAGACGGCATCATTACACCAAACTAGGTTGGCAGGAACTGAACTATTAAAACTGTAAACACGCAGCTAATTTCAGCAGATATATATATAATAGAATTCTCCTATTTCAAACTTTGATACTGGCGCGGCAATCATCTAAATACCTATTGGCATTAATTGATGTTTTTAAGAAACTTGCTGTTGCTGGGTGTGGCATGCTTCGACACGATTTTTTCTAACCATAATCTTATCATAATAGCTTGTAAACTGTCATTGAAACCAGTTGTAGCTGTTTAGATCAAGCTTGAAACGTTATAGACACATCAGAAAATTTTACAAATTTGATTGTTTTGACGCAATTTTGGAAAAATTTTCAAAATTTTCGCGGTGAAACTGCTATTTTCGGCACTTTTTGGCCAAATCAGCTATGACATCTTTCAGCCTCAGCCGAAAAAAAGTGCGTCACGGGACGCACATGGCCAAAGAAAGTGCGAAATTTCAGAAAAAAAGTGCGGCGTTTCGCACTTTTTGACGCAAAAAAAACACTGGCTGGTGTTTTGCTTGTTGGGTTGCCGACAATTTGCGAAGCAAAAAGCGGGCAACCCCTTATATTTGTCGTGTCCGTGTCGTTATTGTTGTTGTTATTATTATTATTATTATTGTTGTCCTCGGGTTTTGTAACGCGTTTTTCTCAGCCCCCCCTGGTCAGATTGGTCCCAAACTTTGTGGGTGGAATCCCTCTGAGGAGTAGATGCCCCGGACACTTGGGGGTGTATGAGGTGTCAGTGGGTGAGGTGAGGTGTGTCCTCAAAAATTGAGGTTCGCGTTGAAAAATACGTGTAAAACGGTTTTCCAACGCGTTTTTCTCAGCCCCCCCTGGTCGGATTGGTCCCAAACTTTGTGGGTGGAATGTCTCTGAGGAGTAGATGCCCCGGACACTCGGGCATCCTCCTACCGCTAGGGGGGGTCGAGTCACGTGACCTCAAAAATGGGGTCTCAAAAAAAATGTTATGAACGAAACCTGTTGTGGTAATGTTTCAATGGGGTTATATAGGTAAGTCGAATACTAAAGTGTGTTTCCAGAACGAAAGCTATGGCATAGCGTGTTGTGATGGATTTGGACAAGAACTTGTCCCTAGGGGTACTTTGGGCCCCGGAACACGAATCCGAGGTCCATTTTTGTCTACGACCCCTCGGGACCCCCCTAGGGCACTCTGCCCAGGGGGTCCCCAGGGGTCAAATTTTCGAAATTTGGATTTTGACGTTTCTAGGGGTAATTTGGGTCCCGGAACACGAATCCGAGGTCCATTTTCGTCTACGACCCCTCGGGACCCTTCCATGACCCCCCCTAGGGCACTCTGCCCAGGGGGTCCCCAGGGGTCAAATTTTCGAAATTTGGATTTCGATGTCTCTAGGGGTAATTTGGGTCCCTGAACACGAATCCGGGGTCCATTTTTAACTAGGACCCCTCTGGACCCCCCTAAGACCCCCTCAGGGTACCCCCCCTAGGGAGTAACGTGGGTGAATTTTTGATAATCGAGTGATTTAATGAGAAATAATGAATTTGTATCAAATTTTTTGACGGAATGATGCTAAATTAATGCTGATAGAATAGCATGCTGACTAAGAGCATATTTTGGTAGGTATTTTTACCAAAAATGTGTTTGGGGAGTTATGAGTCCTGTGTTCATAAATATCGGTTTTTTTGCCAAAAATAGACAATCTTTTGCTTAGAATGGAGGGTCCTTTGCCTAGAATAGAGGGTCCCCTACCGTCGGCAACCCGTTTATTGCCGTTAGGAGATATTATACAATTTATTTTGAAAAATTGTATCCTCAGCAACAAAAAATCTACAGAATAAGCTCTTGTCGGTGAAAACGAATAGAGATTAATAAAAAGGACAATTTAACAGACAAACCCATACATGCGACTGCGGGTGGTTTACCTCTCCTGCAGAAAGTTTTGAAGGTGCTCATGACGGCAAAATAGGTGGCTCACGAAGGGAAAAATGCGGAAAGTTGCTCCGCAGTCACCCCCCCCCAGAGCTTGCTACCTACCCACGAATGCATAAACCTCTAAAACATCATTACCAATTATTATGACCTTAGTTCTTTTCAACCTCAACACTGTGCCAAGTTTGACAATCACAAAAAATGCAGTGTCTCTAAAAAACGACCACGTACTTCCAGATGAATATACAACTCAGCCATGAACATTCCAAAGTTATGGAGGCGTGGACGGAATACATCATTTTGGACGAGTTCGTTTCGTTTCTGGTGTTCAAGATGGCATCTGGAAACAAACACAATTTAGACGACTAAGCGGTAGATTCAGGCTGTGCTACCATAAAAAAAGCGGCTGCTACTTGCCGAAACTACGAAATATTTATGTACTAATTTATCCATACATGTAGGACGAATGGGGTATGGGGATGGATTTTTCAATAATATTATAACCATTAGGCCATTTTTGGTCGTTCAGATTTGTAGGGTCCCGAATATAATATTGACCCTGTCGCTGTCACATACTCACATGTATATACGAATTTACCGATAAACACTAACAGTATATTAGTATCCACTTAAAACAAACTTTTTCAGAATTCAAAAGAGCTGAACCAGTCTTCGAAATTCGACTTCTCCAAACATATAAACCGACTTTTAATAACATTTCAAAACTAACCGTTTCAGCAGAGTTCGTCGAAAAACGGGTTCGTTATGCTCATCTCTGTAATGGTCACACAAATAGCAGCAAAGGCGGGCAGATATGTAGGCATAATACGTTTGATGAATAGCCTACACAAAAATGCAATTCGTTTAGACATTTTATTCAAGTTTTGTCAATATATTATTACAGTATGAGAATTTCAATCGGAGACCAATCACAAGTCTCTAATAATTTTTTAGTTAGTTTTTCACTTCTTGTCACTTGTAAATGTCATATAATCCTGGTTCGACCATTGGAATGAAAAGCCGTTCATTAAAAATTAACTTTTAATTATATAGTAACTAGTAAGTAACTGACAGTATATAACTCGACACACTTTGTCTCAAAAAGCAAGCCGCGAACGCTGTATAAATACTTTTGGCTTCTGAATATCTCTCTGCATCATATATCTCTTCCTCTCATCTGTTGATCAAAAGAAACACACCAAAATTGCCTTCTCTAGATTTAAAATATATGCTTACTTACCCTTTAATGCCGTCTGTAATGTAACCCCATTTTTTTCGAGAGCCACGACTGTTGCGTAGAAACTAACAGGAACCTTCGACCATTACTATAACCAACCGTTTCCAAGATGAGTTCAACCGTGGCATCAACAGCGGGGATATCCGATCCTGGTGGGATCATCTGTAACGCAGTCACAATCTCGCTTCCCTGCTCGTTTAAGTCGTCCGGGTGCAGCACCAACCATTCCAAGGCAGTGTACACTTGACTCAGAATTAGATCAAGCGAATTGGAGGTGGAGGCTCCATCGGGCGCAGGCTCCCCTGAAGACCAAGCTGGGTAGTTGCCTGTCACCTAAAACAACAAAAAATATATAATACACTTAATATCAATTTTTTGATCAGTGTCACACATTACAAAAAAGTATTGAATAACTTCCCTTTGCATACTTTAAAATATCAGGGTTGACGCGATAGCGCCAAACCCTAGAATAGGACCCACACACCAAATTGCGAGATTTTAAAAAGAATTTTTTTAATAACTAAAAATTTATGCGAGCAAATCTGTTTTAATTTGGTGTGTGTACTTGCCTGGGGGACGGCTACATGCTGGCAAAATTTCAGGCAAATCGGTCGGGTATTACCCGAGATATGAAAAATCGTCTCCCGCAAACTCGAATTTTTCCGTCTTTTTTTTTCCCGGTCGCAAATCTCAAGAAATACACATTGGCGGCTTTTTTGTGCTATTTATATTCAATCTGGTTGGGAATACAGACATTAGCAAAATGGTGTTCTAAGCTTTTGCCGTTTTGGCTCTGCTGGGAGGGGGGAAACCCCTTTTTTGGGCCTCGAAAAATGGCAAAGTCCGGTAAAAATATGTGCCAGCTTTTGAGACGTCACGCAAACAGCCCAGGTCTGATCTTTTGCATGCATGGTAGTGTAATGGGTTGTAGTGCATCTGCTATTTTGGAATCGATCGTGCCACTATCATACATGGGCAAGACCCGGGATTCACCCGGGATTTTCCCGGATGGACCGCGCGACCGCGCAGCGGTCAGAGTTGGACCGCGCAGCCCGAGCGGAGCGAGGGCTGCTCTGAGTAACTATAAGGACCGCGCACATAACGGACGTGAGAGTTGACTGCGCAGTCTAACTGTAGATTGATTGCGCAGTCCATCTCGCAATCCTAATGACTGCGCAGTCTAACTCTAGATTGATTGCGCAGTCCAACTAGTCTGCTCAGTCTAACTATTAATTGACTGCGCAATCCTAATGACTGCGCAGTCTAATTCTAGATTGATTGCGCAGTCAAACTAGAGTTAAACTCCGCAGTCAGTAAGATTGCATGACCAATTAATAGTTGGACTGCGCAGTCCAAATAGTCTGCGCAGTGCGCAGGCGCAGTCAAACCAGAGTTAGACGGCGCACTGCGCAGTCAGTAGTATTGCGCAGCCAATAAGAGTTGGACTGCGCAGTCCAAAACTACAAATAGTCCGCGCAGTCCAAAATTACAAATAGTCCGCGCAGTCCAAAATTACAAATAGTCCGCGCAGTCCAACTCTTACTTGACTGCGCAGTCTAACTCCAGATTGACTGCGCGGTACCCCCTTTGGTTTTTATTACCCGGCCGAAAAAAATTTCCGATGCGGCTCCAATTGACCAAATTTGGCTTAAAAAGCAAAAATTCTCAATATTTTTCTGGGGACTGCGCCCCCATACCGCTGCAACTCTATGGCTTACTATTCCTTGTTATCATCTTGAATCAAAGCCTAAGGTATGTATGCACAAGTACATCATGCTGTGTTCATGTGTAATACAATGTCTGATGTAAAGTTGCCATTTATTGTTATAATTTTCTGGTCGGAAAAAACTTCTAATACGTCTCCAGTTGACCAAATTCGGCCTAAAAATTAAAAAATCTCCAATCTTTTTCCGGGGGTTGCCGCCCCCAGACCTCTGCAACTCGGGCTTACTATTCGTTGTTATTAGTTTTCATCAACTTCAACATCAAAGCTTATGCATTTCTACAAGAGTACATTATGATGAATTTACTTGTGGAATATATATATATACTGTCCGATGTGACGTTCCCATCTTTTGTTTTTACTTTAGGAAAAATTTTGATACGTCTCCAGTTACCAAATTCGGCCTAAAAATTGAAAAAAATTCTCCATTTTTTCTGGGGGCAGCTGCCCCCAGACCCCTGCAGCCTGTGACCCAGTGATCTTCGGTTGTGAATGTGAATTTAGTGAATTTAAATGTTAAAATTACTAAAAAGGGCATTTTAACCGATTACAAAAACTCACCAAGTCGTTCCCCCTGAAACGTTTCTGGCTGAGCCACTGACAGTGAATTTAATTAAATTAAATGACTACTAACTATATACATTTAGCAATGGACTTTTTCGCCTGGGGTGAATTGACCGCGCAAGAATTTGTTAGTTTTCCCGGGTTCATTTTAACCACCTTGCCCATGTATGGCCACTATAGCACTAGGTAGGGGGCTCGGAAGGCAATTTACGTGTATTAGGGGGGTAGTCTACCAGGATTGGCAAGTCTCGGGTTTGCAACCGAGACCGAGACCGAGACCGAGACCAGGCAACCGAGACCACCGAAACGAAACCTACGAGACCGAGACCAGCCCTTGGGGGACCTATTTTGAATTTTCAGTTGTAGACACTTGAGATATTTTGAAACTTGGAAAATTAGTGATTAAGTATGAAAAAAGTGAAAATTCGGTTGCGAGATACTTAACATTGTAACGACCGGATGCATGAGAGTAACTGACAACCGAAGAAGAGGATTATTTTCCCGCTAGTCTGACAATTTCTGGATATTTTTTAAAGCTTTGCACACTTCTTAGCAGGGCGTTTTGGCGTCTTACCACAGGCATTTTTTAGTGCATACTGTATATACATAGGTTGGCACATTTGCAGCCTAACTCCGGTGCCAGTGTATAATCGTCCGTGTTGGTTTGGTGCTACTATCAGAAGTTCGGATAGTAGCACCATCACGGACCAGAAGAGTTTCTCCCGCTTACTCTGTTATATATGTGGGGTGAAGCCGGAAGGCTTGTTGCCGCACCCTATAGCCAAAAATATTTAATTGTGCCTAGGTTTTTTCAAATCCTTAATGTTTTGACATATATATATAAAGTATAACGGTCGGGGCTCAGCAAAGTTCAATAATTAAGGTGGTAGTGTCGTCAAAGCAGTTTTGCTCATCGGTTGCAAAAAGAGAGCTTTTTGCTTTGAAATTGTACGTTCACTGAGAAACTAGTGAAATACTACCAATATATATCTACCAATATTTTGAACCAATCACCATTATTGTAAGCCAGACATCACACAATAGGGACATAAAAGTTCAAAAAATCAAGCCAGATATCAGATTGGCCAGCTTGTGAAGTACATGTAATGTTTTTATGCACAAATAAGAAAAATAAAGAATAAAGGTTGGAAACAATTTGGAAATGTAAATTTAAAAAATGTTAGTGATCTTGCAAAATTTTCAAAATTTCAAGTGTCATCTGAAATACCGAGATCACCCTATGGCAGGTCTCGGGTTTGCTACCGAGACCGAGACCGAGACCGAGACCGAGACCAGCCTAGTCTCGGTTTTTTTACGAGACCGAGACCGAGACCGAGACTGCCAACCCTGTAGTCTACCTACGGGCAGTGCAGCCAAAACGGTTATACATAGAGGTCTGTCATTTCGTATGCGAATATAAACCCCTATACTGTGCATTGCAACGTGCTATTAATTTTGCTGCCAGATTTACCTAGTAGCCAGAACCGATGTACCCCCCTCTGACACCCTTGAAAACATGTTTTTTCATGACTTGTCACTGTATAACGCTTTTATGGACAGTCGCTACTCGCTTGTTGTTTATTTCTATAGGACCCCTATATATATATATAGTCGCAGGGGTATCCCATGATATTGTTTGGTCTACTTGTTGTGTACTGTTTCACTTTGGCACCCCTGGCAAAGTGCCCGAATGGTCAATTTGGCCAAATTTTCGAATTTTGTCAGTTTTGTTGAGAAACAGTCAAGATAGTTGATTTGAGATGCTGAACGCGATTATAACGTTATTTTGACGAAAAAATATGGTTTTCTTCCAAAAAAGTACTCAGTAGTCAACTACGGTTGTGTTGTACTACACAGTAAATATGTAGACAGTGCAGCCAAAACGGTTAAAAATGGAGGCCTGTCGTCTTATATTCCAATATAAACCCATACATTGTGCATTACAGCGTGGTATTGGTTTCGTTGACAAAAAATATATAATACACTTAATATCAATTTTTTGATCAGTGTCACACATTACAAAAAAGTATTGAATAACTTCCCTTTGCATACTTTAAAATATCAGGGTTGGCGCGATAGCGCCAAACCCTAGAATAGGACCCACACACCAAATTGCGAGATTTTAAAAAGAATTTTTTTAATAACTAAAAATTTATGCAAGCAAATCTGTTTTAATTTGGTGTGTGTACTTGCTTGGGGGACGGCTACATGCTGGCAAAATTTCAGGCAAATCACTCGGGTATTACCCGAGATATGAAAAATCGTCTCCCGCAAACTCGAATTTTTCCGTCTTTTTTTTTCCCGGTCGCAAATCTCAAGAAATACACATTGGCGGGGCACTTTTTTGTGCTATTTATATTCAATCTGGTTGGGAATACAGACATTAGCAAAATGGTGTTCTAAGCTTTTGCCGTTTTGGCTCTGCTGGGAGGGGGGAAACCCCTTTTTTGGGCCTCGAAAAATGGCAAAGTCCGGTAAAAATATGTGCCAGCTTTTGAGACGTCACGCAAACAGCCCAGGTCTGATCTTTTGCATGCATGGTAGTGTAATGGGTTGTAGTGCATCTGCTATTTTGGAATCGATCGTGCCACTATAGCACTAGGTAGGGGGCTCGGAAGGCAATTTACGTGTATTAGGGGGGTAGTCTACCAGGATTGGCAAGTCTCGGGTTTGCAACCGAGACCGAGACCGAGACCGAGACCAGGCAACCGAGACCACCGAAACGAAACCTACGAGACCGAGACCAGCCCTTGGGGGACCTATTTTGAATTTTCAGTTGTAGACACTTGAGATATTTTGAAACTTGGAAAATTAGTGATTAAGTATGAAAAAAGTGAAAATTCGGTTGCGAGATACTTAACATTGTAACGACCGGATGCATGAGAGTAACTGACAACCGAAGAAGAGGATTATTTTCCCGCTAGTCTGACAATTTCTGGATATTTTTTAAAGCTTTGCACACTTCTTAGCAGGGCGTTTTGGCGTCTTACCACAGGCATTTTTTAGTGCATACTGTATATACATAGGTTGGCACATTTGCAGCCTAACTCCGGTGCCAGTGTATAATCGTCCGTGTTGGTTTGGTGCTACTATCAGAAGTTCGGATAGTAGCACCATCACGGACCAGAAGAGTTTCTCCCGCTTACTCTGTTATATATGTGGGGTGAAGCCGGAAGGCTTGTTGCCGCACCCTATAGCCAAAAATATTTAATTGTGCCTAGGTTTTTTCAAATCCTTAATGTTTTGACATATATATATAAAGTATAACGGTCGGGGCTCAGCAAAGTTCAATAATTAAGGTGGTAGTGTCGTCAAAGCAGTTTTGCTCATCGGTTGCAAAAAGAGAGCTTTTTGCTTTGAAATTGTACGTTCACTGAGAAACTAGTGAAATACTACCAATATATATCTACCAATATTTTGAACCAATCACCATTATTGTAAGCCAGACATCACACAATAGGGACATAAAAGTTCAAAAAATCAAGCCAGATATCAGATTGGCCAGCTTGTGAAGTACATGTAATGTTTTTATGCACAAATAAGAAAAATAAAGAATAAAGGTTGGAAACAATTTGGAAATTTAAATTAAAAAAAATGTTAGTGATCTTGCAAAATTTTCAAAATTTCAAGTGTCATCTGAAATACCGAGACCGCCCTATGGCAGGTCTCGGGTTTGCTACCGAGACCGAGACCGAGACCGAGACCGAGACCAGCCTAGTCTCGGTTTTTTTACGAGACCGAGACCGAGACCGAGACTGCCAACCCTGTAGTCTACCTACGGGCAGTGCAGCCAAAACGGTTATACATAGAGGTCTGTCATTTCGTATGCGAATATAAACCCCTATACTGTGCATTGCAACGTGCTATTAATTTTGCTGCCAGATTTACCTAGTAGCCAGAACCGATGTACCCCCCTCTGACACCCTTGAAAACATGTTTTTTCATGACTTGTCACTGTATAACGCTTTTATGGACAGTCGCTACTCGCTTGTTGTTTATTTCTATAGGACCCCTATATATATATAGTCGCAGGGGTATCCCATGATATTGTTTGGTCTACTTGTTGTGTACTGTTTCACTTTGGCACCCCTGGCAAAGTGCCCGAATGGTCAATTTGGCCAAATTTTCGAATTTTGTCAGTTTTGTTGAGAAACAGTCAAGATAGTTGATTTGAGATGCTGAACGCGATTATAACGTTATTTTGACGAAAAAATATGGTTTTCTTCCAAAAAAGTACTCAGTAGTCAACTACGGTTGTGTTGTACTACACAGTAAATATGTAGACAGTGCAGCCAAAACGGTTAAAAATGGAGGCCTGTCGTCTTATATTCCAATATAAACCCATACATTGTGCATTACAGCGTGGTATTGGTTTCGTTGTCAACTTTACGTAGTAGCCAGGACTGGTGCACCCCCTGTGATACCGTTGAAAAGATGATTTTTCATCATTTTCTCAATGTATAACGCGTTTATGGATAACCTCTTGTTCTGTATTTCTGGTGTATCTTAATACATATATAGGCTTGGGGGTGTTAATTGATATTGTTTGGTCCGCGCGGTGTGCACTGGTCCAGTTTGGTAGCCCTAGCAAAGTGCCAGAATGGTCAATTTGACCAAATTTTTGAATATTTTCATTATTTTTGAATAACTGTGAAAAACGTTAATTTTAGTTGCCGAACACGAATATAACTTCACTTCGACCAAAATTAATGTGTAAACCCAAAAAATAATAACAAATACGAACAGGCCAATATATATATATATATATATATATATATATATATATATATATATATATATATATATATATATATATATATATATATATATATATATATATATATATATGTATATATATATATATATATATATATATATATCTCGCTACCAGTTTCATTCTTGCTGTAATTGCTGTTTATCAGTATTGTTCCTGTTGGGCTAACCTCTAGCCCCTTTTCTATCCAACTCCCCCGGCTTAGGGGTCTGTTACATTCTATTACAAAAAATGCTTCCCATTGAGAGATGACGTGTTCTTTTCCAAAAAATAGGTCCAGTATTTCCGCCTCCCCCCCAACTGCACTTGATCCAAACAACTATAGCAGTTATTGTTATTTATGTTTATTTTATTAGATGGATGCATACAACGAAAACATATGTATATATATTAGGGTTAGACCGAGCCGCGAATTTCGGTGCCGAGCCGAGCCGAGCCGGCCGGCTCGGCATGCCGAGCCGAGCCGAGCCGAGCCGGCCGGCTCGGCATGCCGGGCCGAGCCGAGCCGAGCCGGCTGACTATGGGTAATTTTGGGTTTTATCAAAATTTCATCGTGCGCTCCGGGAATCAATGTTTTGGGGTACAACTTTTTTTAAGTGACAAATTTTGATTTATGTCAAGAAGCAAGGAAGGATTAGAGCTTTTATTTGATACTCATGCAGTTGGAGGGGATGGGGGAAGCTCCTTCCTGAAATTCAGAAACAGCCAAAAGATTCGGGCCGCCAGTGGTGAAAACGCGAACAGAATTAAGCCACAGATCGCAGGGGTCTGGGGGCGGCGGCCCCCAGGAAAAAATGGAGATTTTTGACATTTTTAGGCAGAATTTAGTCAACTGGAGACGTATCAGAAATATTTTCCGACAAGAAAAGTAAAACAAAAGATGGGAACATCATATCAGACAGTATATATATATATATATATATTTG
>JASANF010000348.1:0-46326 GCA_030248245.1 Trissonchulus sp. WLG1_4
AAAAAGATTCGGGAAAATTTTTGATGCAAAATTTCAGGCCAAATTTGGACGAAAGTGAAATTGGAAATTGAAATCTAGAGCGGCATCGAAGGTGAAACTGGAGCTCAAAACACAAAAAATTACAAAACTGGTGGGCCGAGAAGGGTCCAGAAGCCAGTGGCGTGACAGGGAAAAATGTCGGGGGTAATCCCTTCGATTTTTTGAAACGTGTGGAAAATGAAATTCGCTTGACTGCAAATACCACACAATGTACATAATTGTTAAATAGGATATTTAGTCCGAAAACCGTGCTGTTTTTAGGCCAGCGGCTTCGAAAATTAATCTGTAATATTGGAGCTCAGAACACCGTAAATTAGCGTCCGGAAGCTAAAAGTCTGGAAATTTCACGACGATTCTTAAATTACACACAATAAATTCACAAAAAATGTCAGTTTTACTATGGTAAAACAGCTAAAAGACTACAAATTGTATAATAAACTGTACACAATGCACCCATGTACACAATTGTCATGAAAGACAAATCGACAGAGTTGCCGCCGTCAGGCGTCTGGGGGCGGCCACCCCCAGGAAAAAATGTATCTGCGTTCTGTGCGAAAAATCTTGATTTTTAGGCCGACTTCGTCACATGGAGACGCATCGAAAATTTTTGTAGACAGAAATGAAAACAAAAGGTGCATCGTCATATTAGACAGTTTAGCTGTAGTACACAAGTAAATGCAGCATTAAGGTACACTCGTGTACACATGCATAGGCTTTGATGAAAGATAATAGCACGGAATAGCAAGCCACAAAGTTGTGAGGGTCACGGGGCGACAGTCCCAGAAAAAAAATGGAGACTTTTTCCTATTTTAGGCAAAATTTGGTGAACTGGTGACGTATCGAAAATTTTTTCTGGTCAGACCTAAAAACAGAAGGGGGGGGACCCTTTGGAGCGGTGAGCAGAATTTGAGCAAATTTTCAATTTTGGTGAGCACAAATGCAAAATCGTAAGCATTTGCCCCGTATTTTGCCCAAAAAACCCTGCTTCTATTGAAAATTTTAAAAAATAGGAAAAAATAGGAATTTTTCCCAAAAAATAGGAAAAAATAGGAGGGGGTCAAAAAATAGGAAAAAATAGGAAAAATAGGAGCCGCAACACCCCTGATAACCAACAGGCATTTCGGGCTGGCTGATTTGAAGTAAGGCCAGTTCAAAGTTTCTGGGCAATCTCACGAGTTTTGCTCTGCCTACGTACTGCAATGGCGTGGGCTTGATTTATGTATATTAGGGGGATGTATAGTGATGTATCTATGTTCATGCGGAATTGAAAACCAGCACAGTGTATGGCGACTTCTGTACAGTGTTCGTTTTTTTTGCCCCGGTTTAGAGCGGGGGTGGGGCAAAAAAAACGAACTGCAAAAATAGGCATGGAACGCTTTTTCTCGCTTTTCCTGCAATATTTGTGTTGTTTGCCGGCTATTAGACACATCCCAGTCGCATTATTTTATTACTTTGCCATATTCTATATGTAGTGAGGAAAAACCCTTCGGATTTAGCCAAGAAAATCCCTATTTCGTTCAGCGACCCCTTTTTCCTATAATCTCCCAATGTTACAACAGAAGTTGCCTAATCTGAGGTAGGGACACGCGTAGACTTCAATAAAACCGCTTGTTTGGACGCGAAACGTTGTTTTTGCCAATTGGTCCATCCCGTGATATACCCCTTACGAAACCTGTTTTGTTGATGTTTCACTAAATTGTAGGAATTTTTTCGTGTTTTACAGTTGTTCATCTCTTAAATACAGAGTCGGTACATCCGGCCCGTGTTTGGGCACAATTTCAAATGTAATAGGCGTAAAAACTAAAAAAATGATATTTGAGCAAAACCTCCATTCTGTCCGACGGGGGATAAATTTTGAAGAAATATTGTGAGTCACATGTGTGTCATAGAAACAATTTTTTTAGTTCACACAGCGGCTAAATGTTTGTAAAACATGATGCAATTGTGTTTACACTCTTCACGAGCAAATCCTTCGACGAAAGCGGTTGTTCGTTTTTTTTACCCCGGTCTTCGTTTTTTTTACCCCATCCGGGGTGAAAAAAACGAAGCTTATTTCTTAAGCTGGCCGGTAAACACAGGCTGCAGGCCAATTTTTTTATGCTGTATACAGTCTATGGCACGGCTCCCACATAACTAGATTACTTTTTGGCAATCAGCAGTGCCATGGATAGCTGCCTAGAAACTTAGGTCGAAATTCGTTTTTTTACCCCGGTCTACTACATACTCCAATTTTGAAAATAAGACAAATGATTGCGCTAGGAGGCTTTTGGGTGTGGATCTCCCCCCACCCATTTATTACCAACTATATTTGTGTATATAATCCTTAGAGGTGATGGATTTTGAGGGGGGGGGGGGGGAGTTTCGCTATATGTTGCACCCTAAACGCGTTACAGACAAAAAAACATGTCTCTAATCGTCTCTTAGAGGAGACAGATGAATATAAAACAAAATTATACATATATGTGGCATATACCTTTAATGGCTTTTCGGATTTTTTCTTGATCTTCTTGTTTCAAATCGTCTAAACCACGAATATCACTGTCAACTCTCACTCGACATTTATCCCAAAAGCAGTCGAAGTGATACCAGGCTGGAACCTAAATCAAAATTAAATTGCATAAAGCAATAAAATAAATTCACTTACAAGAGAGCTTGGTGGTGCTTGTTTAGACCAAGATGTTATATTGTGTTTGTGTATATAAATATATATAATAGCATAGAAGTATATTAGTGCGCGTGAAGCATTACAAATCAAGTTCGAACAAAAACGGCAAAAGATTATTTTAGAGCCCCTTTTGAAGCAAAAGTAGGCAACATAGTTTCGGCAGGCTCTAGAGAATGATTCAATCCCAAATTCCCAAATCTATATACTCTCCCTAACCGCGAGAAGGGTCAATAATGGGCTCACCTTCTCGTCGGCAGAATGTGGGCTTTTGACCATCATTCCCAGCCGCAAAACTTCCTTGGCAATGTTTTCTTTGCAGCCCTTGCACGCAGAACGAGCGCTTTTAGCGTATTCCGCTAAAAAAGGGAATTGGGTCAAAGTTCAGAAAAACCTCAAAATAGACGCAAAAAAAAAAATAAAAAAATTTTTTTCTATTTAGTGTGTGTATATATATTTCTATTTTTTTTGATCGAACGGGATCCCGAATCCCGATCCCGAATCCCGAATCCCGAGGGTAAAATCCCGATCCGGTCCCGATCCCGATCCCGAACGCAAATCCCGATCCCGATCCCGATCCCGAACGCAAATCCCGATCCCGATCCCGAACTCAAATCCCGAAATTTTCGGGATTTTGCAAAAGTTTTTGCACGTCCCAAATTTTCAATTTCGTGTAAATTTTCTAAAAATTTTCACTGGGGGCTCCGCCCCCAGACCCCCACTACTATATGACATGATAACTTTGTTACAGTAACAGTTGTTGTTCATCACTTATCTTGTTTATTGTGTGTTCAAGTTCTCATGTGGCCCACACAGCGGTGGACGCGGATCAAAATTTTCGATCCGCGACCCAACCCAACCCAGCCCGCGGCTCAGCACTCGTGGGCAACCCGCAATCCAACCCGCGCTGTAAAAGCCTACCCACTACCCTCTTTGACCCACCGTTCCATAAAACCTATGTACCTGTTAATTATTTTTAGTGACATGTGTACATAGTGTACATCTTGACGTTATTCACACTGCTACTTTAAACGAACTTTGCACTATTACGCATTACTCTAATTTCTCTAAAATTGGAGTCCGACGTCGTAAATTTGTCAGGTTTTGGGGGTCGGGAAAAATTTAGCGACCCGCGCAGGTTGAAGTGGGTACCCAAGGGTCGACCCTAGGCTCAAATTTTCCGACCCAATTTCCGATACGTCTCCATTTGCCCAAATTCAGTCTAAAAATATAAAATTTCCAAATTGGATTTTTAGAGTGGCTGCTGATCCCATGCTGATGCAAATTTGTGACTTAATATCGCTTGCTTTCATACATGTAACGGGGTCAAATTTTTTTGGGGGGAGGGTGCCTTTCCGGCCAAACTTTGGAGACCCTCTCCCCTGATTGACCAGAAGCACCCCAAATTCTTCAAAATTCCGTAAAATTTACGCAAAATTGCCATTTTTACTAAATTTAGCCCAAATTTTCGGGACCCTTCCCCCCCTACCCCTCGATTTTGGGGGGTCCCCTCCACCCCCCTCTCATACGTGCTTGCAAGGGCGTAGCCAGGCGTTGAGTCGCAAGGGTCGCGACCCCTTCCTTTTGGTAGAACCTGAAGAAATTATCAACAAGGGTCTACCCTTTGGTTTTCACGTCCGGCCGAAAAAATCTCTGATAATTGACCAAATCTGGCCAAAAAATCAAAAAAAATTCGAATTTTTTTCCTGGAGGCTGCTGCGCCCAGACCCATGCAACTCTGTGGCTGACTATTCCTTGTTATTATCCTTCTTCAAAGCCTATGAATGACTACAAGGGTATATACATATGCTGCATTTACTTGTGTAATACAGTGTCTGATGTGACGCTCCCATCTTTTGTTTTAATTTTGCTGTCTAAAAAAATTCTGATATATACGTCTCCAGTGACCAAATTCGGCCTAAAAACAGAAAAATTCTGTGTTTTACTGGCTGTTGCCGCCCCCAGACCCCCGCTACACTGAGTTTATTTAATTCAAATGACCAACACTGCATTTTGTTATGCAAAAAATGAATTCTGGCGGCTGACACCCCTAAAAACCCGGAATAGTGAGTGTAAAAATGTGAGCAAAAAGTAGACAGGTGCAACCCCCCCCCCTTCTCAAAATCCTGGCTACGCCCCTGCATGCATGCTTGCTTTTATCTTTCGTAAAAGTGTAACGCAGCACTTGGCAATTATTGCAGCAAACACAACATTTTTAGTAAATTTCTGGTTCGTTCGGCTGACACTGAAGAAAGTGATAACTGATTTGGCCGATAAAGGCCGAAAATCCAATTACTAAATACCTGACTTCTGGAGGCTGCCGCCCTTAAACTCCAGCAATGCTTACAAATCAGTATCTCACCTTGTCTCGGACATTTCACGTTGTGCATCGATACTATCTTACTATACTCAGTATTCTGGTGTCAGGGTATCTGTTTCCAATATTTGTGTACTTCCCCCACGTAAAAAATGTACTATTCGACTTCGAAATTTTTTAAAAATCTCAACCAAAAATCCCGAATCCCGATCCCGAATCCCGAATCCCGAGGGTAAAATCCCGATCCGGTCCCGATCCCGATCCCGAACGCAAATCCCGATCCCGATCCCGATCCCGAACACAAATCCCGATCCCGATCCCGATCCCGAACGCAAATCCCGATCCCGATCCCGAACTTCAATCCCGTTCGATCACTTTTTTCTAAAATTTCAGAACAAAAAACCCCCCCCTTCCTCTCCTCCCCCCCCTAATTTAAGGTGGTAGTGTCGCGAAAGCAGTCGACTTTGCGCGACTATAAAACTTTTTCACTGAAAGATAGGTCAATGTTTTTTATATATTCTTAAACTATGTTTCAAGGCGAATATTTTTGCCAAGTTTCAGAAAAATTGATGCAGCATACAGTTAGCAGTGAAGTCGCAAAGTCGGAAAAATGGCGTTTTGAAAACCTATTCACATTCGATAATTTCGTCACAATTAAAAAACTTTTTGTTTAGATTCTTTACACAAAGTAAAAGCACATATGCTCTAGTTTATGCACACAAAATTTAGTGCAAATTGCTTGAGTGGTTGTGGAGTAATGCCTGTTTGAACTGTGAAATTGTGCGTAAACAGTGAAGTACTTTAAGCATTAATGATAAATTGTGAAAAATTTAGAAACTTATTTTGAAATCAAAAGAAAAACGAACCTTCCTTTTTCATTTTTCTTATTTGTGGCAAAAAATTGTGCGCCAAAACATTACATGTACTTCACAAGCTGGCCAATCTGATATCTGGCTTGATTTTATGAACTTTTATGTCTATTGTGTGATGTCTGGCTCACAAATGGTGATTGGTTATATATATTGGAATTGGTAGATATTGGTAGTAGGGATGTCGCGGATATCCGCATCCGCATCCGCATCCGCGGATGATCCGCAACTTTTTGACATCCGCATCCGCATCCGCATCCGCAAAAATTTAATGCGGATGTGCGGATGTTGCAGATTCGGCAAAATTTACTAAAAATGTAGAAAATCAGACAACAATTTTGATTTTTGTGCATGTATATACGAATATTTTTGCTCTTAGAACGGTGGATGATTGTTGGTTGTTGGTGTTGGTGGTTGCAAATCGCTCTTTTCTAAAGTAGGCTTCACGAATATTTGATATTGCGGGCATATTCGAACTAAGTTTTGCATTTGCATGTTTGAGAGAGACTAGTCTACAAACTTGTAAAATGTCACAACAATATCAGTTTTTAACTTACATGCTTTCGTGGATTAAAAAGAATAGACAGAATACGTATAGTGATTATACACCAACCAAAACTAAAAGCATCACGTTGCCAGAGGGTCACGCTGATAGCCTTTGAGTTGGCATACAGTTAACCAATAGCGTTTTAACCAAGCTTTTGATGGCTGCGCATGGCTTAGAAGATATGTATAATGAATGCACAACTTCGATACAAACTGCTTTATCTAAGTCTCATTCCTTAGTACTTGCATTCTTGCATTCATAATTGCTATTTTTAGTATATTATGTATTTTTTGGTGAAAAATTTTTCAAAAATTCTTTTCATAACTTGTTTAGAACGTATTCTAAAAAGATCCGCATCCGCATCCGCATCCGCGCGGATGTCAGAAGTCAACATCCGCATCCGCATCCGCATCCGCAGATGTCAAAAAAGTCACATCCGCGACATCCCTAATTGGTAGTCTAGTATATGGCAGTATTTATTTGACACCATATGGCAATTCACTAGTATCTCAGTGAACGTACAATTTCAAAGCAAAAAGTTCTCAATTTGCAGCCTAAGAGCAAAACTGCTTTGGCGACACTACCACCTTAAATCAGTTTTGAATTGAATTGCATTTTGCATTTGAAAACTGATCCTGGCGCTCCTGAAATGTCAGTTTTGGTCATTATTTTGAAAACGCGCAAAATAAACATGTATCATGAGAACAAAAGTTGCTCAGAAGTATTTTTTTTCAATTTGATGTACATACATATAGGGTTGCTAATTTACATGTAAAAAAGTCCGGACTTTTTTACACCTACTTTTTTACACTGTAAAAAAGTGTAAAAAAGTGTTAAAAAGTGTAAAAAACTGTAAAAAAGTGTAAAAAAGTATTTTATAGCCTAGAATGATATTTACACGTTTCAGTAGCGTACCCAGGATTTCGCGAAGGGGGGGGCTGAACTGATGGTCGACGACCGGGGGGGGGGTGAAAGGGTGAAAGAAAACGCACACGCAGTCCGCGGCAGTCTGCAGAAAGTTCAGCTTTTTAAAATTTTTTTACTGATTTCATTGATATTGCAAAAAAGTTTTATTTACGCAACATGTCGTGCAATCATAGTGGTTGCAGGGGTCTGGGGGCGGCAGCCCCCAGAAGCTGGAGCTTTTTTAGAATTTTGAAATAAATTTTGCATTGAAAAACCATTTCTAAGCAACAGTTGTTGTGAAATCATAGTGGTTGCAGGGGTCTGGGGGCGGCAGCCCCCAGAAGCTAAAGCTTTTTTCGAATTTTGAAATAAAATTTGCATTGAAAAACCATTTCTAAGCAACAGTTGTTGTGAAATCATAGTGGTTGCAGGGGTCTGGGGGCGGCAGCCCCCAGAAGCTAAAGCTTTTTTCGAATTTTGAAATAAATTTGCATTGAAAAAGCAATTCTAAGCAACACTGGTAGTAAAAAAAGAGTGGTTGCAGGGGTCTGGGGGCGGCAGCCCGCAGAAGCGAAAGCTTTTTTAGAATTTTGAAATAAAATTTGCATTGAAAAACCATTTCTAAGCAACAGTTGTTGTGAAATCATAGTGGTTGCAGGGGTCTGGGGGCGGCAGCCCCCAGAAGCTAAAGCTTTTTTCGAATTTTGAAATAAAATTTGCATTGAAAAAGCAATTCTAAGCAACACTGGTAGTAAAAAAAGAGTGGTTGCAGGGGTCTGGGGGCGGCAGCCCCCAGAAGCGAAAGCTTTTTTAGAATTTTGAAATAAAATTTGCATTGAAAAAGCAATTCTAAGCAACACTGGTAGTAAAAAAAGAGTGGTTGCAGGGGTCTGGGTTTGGCAGCCCCCCCCCCAGAAGCTGGAGTATTTTTAGAATTTTGAAATAAAATTTGCATAGAAAAACCAATTCTAAGCAACACTTGTCGTGAAATCATAGTTGTAGCAGCGGTCTGTTCAGAGTCAGATTTTGTTATGTCAAATATTTCAAACTTTTACCCTATTTAGATAAAAAAAGCACAAAAAATCGGCCCATGGGGGGACTAGCAAACCTGAAAAATACGTTGTATACAGGAAAAAATTGAAGAAAAACCATGGGTGACAAGGGCTGTCCTTAGACGTTCGTCCTCCACTCCACCCACCACACGGTTTTTAATTAAAAGCCACACAAAATATATAACTAAATACCAATAATAGTTGTCAGCATTACTCATTATTAATGCACCATAGCAGATATGTCATGTATATACATTAGAGCAGTAATGAATTAGGGGCGAGATCCCCTCGAAAGAAAATTTTGGAAAATTTTTGAAATTTCAGTGTAATTTTAGTCAATTGGGAACGTGCCGGAAAATTTATTTCAGCGGTGTCATAAAACCAAAGAAGACCACAGGAAAAAAGTGAAAAAAGGGGGGGGCTGAAATCGCGAAGGGGGGGGCTAAAATCGCGAAGGGGGGGGCTGATGTCCCCCTAGCCCCCCCCCTGGGTACGCCACTGACACGTTTTCTAAACTGTTTGAGACCAGGTTGAAATTTGTGACCGCCGAACCGGTAACATGTTTCAATTATCTGTCGCTTGCTTATGTATTGTAGATAAGCTGTTTCTGTTATGTAAAATCAGAAAGAAGGAAGAGTCCCATCGGGGGAAAACGCACGTCTTTATTTTGCCCCTAAATTGAGCCATTAGCTATCTTTTAACGCTAGACAGAAGTGTGTCTATATAAGACAGTGTCAAAACAGTATCTATAGACGTGTGAAGGACTGTTGTGAAAGAAGTTTTTGCACTGTGCAGGACAAAATCTACTTGCGGAAAAAACCGTCAGCTGTAGTCACAAAATCTGACCCAAATGTTGGTTTCATTCCAAACAAGTTCCATTGTTGGTTGGTTTTCAAATGCTGGTTTTCTGTCGGTTTCGTTACACGCCACACGGCCGTCGGGAAGCACGCCGCACGACCCGTCAAAAATGTCAAAATTTTGAATAATGCAATTCAAACACCACGTGGATCCCGGTTCTACAGATTTATTTACCCGCACACTAGACTGTAATACGCTGGAAATTTTTTAAAGGTGTACCATTGCACCAATAACTCAACTTTCACGAATGGGAGTAGGCCGTACCCGCCGGGTTTGCGACATTAAACATAATTTCTAAAAGTTGCTCATGTGTTGTAGCCAACATAATAAGTTTCAGGAAACAATTTTGTATGAGTATTTTTGTGTGAAAAATTTTGGTGACTTTGAATTTCAGTAAATTTTGGTAAATGCGAGACTTGAAATTTTTTTTCGGCCAAGTTTGTTCTGAAAATTGGCAAAATTAGTAAAATATTTGTAAAAAAGTGCGAAAAGTAGGTGTAAAAGTGTTAAAAAGTGTAAAAAAGTAGGTGTAAAAAAGTGTTAAAAAGTGTAAAAAAGTAGGTGTAAAAAAGTGTAAAAAAGTTGTAAAAAAGTCCGAAATTTTGCTACTGTAAAAAAGTGTAAAAGTTTTTTACTTTTTTACTTTTTTACACTTCGCAACCCTACATACATATGACATAAAAAATTGAAAATTTTTGACCAAATTTCAGTAAAAAAAAAATTTTCATGGAAAAGCCTTCACAAGCCAGTGCATTTACAAGTATATATGTAATAAATTTTAAGGTGGCGCTCAGGGGAACCGACTTTGGCGTTTAATTTTTTTCAGCGACATTTTTGACCATAATGTCTTGAAGGAAAGTTGTTCAAAATGAAAATAGCTTTCATTTGATGTACATATTGTGATAAAAAATTTTTTGGACAATTTTGTAGCCGTAGCAAAAAATTTTTTGTTTCCATATAAAATGATTACTCATATCATTGAAATATGCGGTTTCTTAGCTTTAAATTGATGTATTAAACTTAAGAATACGTTGAAGTTTTGCTGAGTTATTTAGCCGTGAAAATAGCAAATCCAAAATGACAAACCTACAAAGCTGATAAATCTTCGAAAATGTCAAATTTTTGATTTAATTTCTTAAAAAGTTGAGTATGGCTTTTTGTAACTTTTTCAACGGAAATATGCAGTCCTAGGAAAGGTCTAATTTTTGAAAAAGTGAAACGTGTGGGCAAACCTTACATTTTTGCATAGCGAAATCGACTACTTTTTTTGGACCTGGGTCCCAGCTGCCGTTTGCGATTGAGTTGACAATTTGCACAATGAAAGAAAGAATATAAATGCAGACGTGAAAGTTTTTCGATTTTCAAATTTTGGCCCGCAGCACTTTTTGCAGTCGCTCAAACACGACTGATTTTTGAAAAATCGATTTTTCGCGAAATCAAAAATAAAAATGAAAAATCGAAGATTAATCACGTCTAGATTTTTAAGAGATCTTTTTATTGATACCAAGATCATCAAATTCGGTTGAAGTTTCGCTGAGCTAGGTCAAAAACAAAATTAGTGTGAATAGGAAATTCGACATGGTCATAAAATTTGACACATTCACATTAAAGTGCTGAACTATATTGTAAATAGGATTTTTTGATGTCTCTTTGATATACAATTAAAGTGGTATTGCTATTTATTGCATGAGCTGAGCGCCAAATATGAGTTTTGTTGCTGAGCGCTACCTTAAGGGGCCGCTCCGGGAATCGGGGGTTACATCGAAAACTAGCAAAAAAATTGGCAAATGTCAAACTTTACCATACATATATGTACTATGGCACAAAAGAACACTGGAGGCAAAATTTCAAATCACGTGATCATGTCACGTGACTCCCAGAGCACCAAACGTGAGTGAATTTTCGGCAAACGATCTCTGCTTATACTTTGCGTATAGTCACACTTTGGCCCGTATTCACATACTAAGTGTAACGCTTAAACTTAGTGTTTACACTTAGTATTAGCGCTTATAAGCGCTAAGTGTTATTCACAAACTTAACCTTTTAACATGTTAAACATACTTAAGCGCTTAGCGCTTAGCAAACGCTTAGCGTTTGTTTGTGAATAACACTTAGTACGTGAATTCGGGCCTTTATATACCAAAATGTAGCTTATGCGCTTCTCTAGTTGAACACTATTTTGGTTTTTAACAATTATGTCAGGTTTAGATAAAAAATGCCATTATGTGTTTTCGAAGTCGAACTCTGAGCAATAAAATTTATATAAAAAAATTTCTAAGCTTTATTTTAAAAAACTAAAAAGTTGTTCAACTGCGCAGAGCTACATGGCTATAATTGTGTAAAATTTTGTAGAAAAATATCTTACCAGCATTTTATAATCGAATGCCGAAAAATTGGTTTTGTATTCACACAGCCTATATTTGAGTCTGCTGCTTCTGAAAATGGTTTCTTGTGCAATTTTTTTGCACAGAACGCAATAAAATTGTTTTAATTTTCCATTACGACTAATAAAATCTACGTATCGTCTGTTTGCAAAACCTCAAAAAGCGTTGATGCACTGGCTTACTTGCTGAATTTGTGTAAAAGTTGAATAAAATCAGTAAATTGTCCAATTTTTTCCTACGGAGATATGCACGTCAAAACATCAGAAATAGTATTTTGGGCAACTTTCCTTCAAGAATGACAGGTCATTTTGGCTGTTTTTAAAAAATACGGCCCAAATCCTTGATTCCCGGAGCGCCCCCTTAAAGGCTGAAAACACTAGCAGCTGTGTTTTACTGGAACATACTTAAAAATTTTGGGTGTTTTATTGAGTGTGGGATAATTTGTTTGTGAAATAACGCAATAGTTTCTGCATGAGTTAAAAATATAAATTTCTTTCCAAATTAATTTCTTTGCAAACAGAGTAGTAGATTTGTGGAATGCGATGCCTGATGAGGTTGTAAATTATAGTTCTGGGCCCGTATTCACATACTAACACTAAAGGCCGATTCACACAGTGCGTTTTTGCCGCTGCGATTTTGAAGCAAAACGCAAGCCGCAGGGTTTCGCAAGTGAAACGCACCGTCTGAACTAACGTTGCGGCTGCAGTGCGTCTCGGATACCACTTAGCTGCGTCTTTATTGTTTTACAAAAGTGACAATTTGCTCCGCGTAAATTGTTGAAACTAACACGTCCGTAGCATCAAAACGCAACGGAATCTCAGGTGGAATTGCAGTCTGGCGTTTTAAACGCTGACGCAAAATCAAGACGCAGGCATTCCGCACTAAAAACGCTGCGTCTGTTCAGACGTTGCGTTTTGCGTGCGGCAAGCTGCGATTTGCCGTTGCGGCAAAAACGCTGCGGCAAAATCGGAGTAAAATCGCAGCGTGTGAATCGGCCTTAAGGCCGATTCACACGCTGCGATTTTGCCGCAGCGTTTTCGCCACTGCGGCAAAACGCACTGTCTGAACAGACGCAGAAATTTCAGTGCTGAATGCATGCGTCTTGATTTTTCCGCAGCAATTTAAACGCCAGACTGCAATTCGGCCTGCGTTTTCAGTGCGTTTTGATGCTGCGGACATGTTGGTTTTAACAATATTCGCAAATCTGTTTGTCAAAATAAAGAAGCAGCAAAATAGTTTGCGAGACGCAACGTTTGTTCAGGGGCCATATTCTCAAAATTACCTGCAGGTAAAGTTAGGCTAACTTTACCAACAGGTAAGGTGAAGGTAACATTAATTCTGTGGGTAAAGGAAAAGTTAAAATTGAAAACAAGGTCAACATCGACGGTTGAGGTTCAAAATTTGCACAATACATTAACTTTAGCTGCGGAACAAGATAATGTACTTTACTGGCCCAAATATTAAAGTTAACCATTGCTATCCCGTTGGCTTTAGTCGTTGTCTGAGAATACGAGTTTACCTTTACCTTACCTGTGGGTAAAGTTAGCCTAACTTTACCTGCAGGTAATTTTGAGAATACGGCCCCAGACGCAGCGTTTCGTGTGCGACACCCTGCGTCTTGTGTTCTGCGTCAAAATCGCAGCGGCAAAAACGCACCGTGTGAATCGGCTTTTAACGCTTAAGCGACAGCTAGACAACAGGCGACACACAAACCTGGAGTCAAAGAAATAGCGAGCCACTAAGACCCCATTCTGAAACCAACAACAACTTAGACTACATGCAACACAGACCTAGGCTCAAAGCAACATAACTACAAACCTAGACACAAAGCAACACAAATATAGATAAAATATTAAAACAACACAATGCTAGATTCAAACAAAGCGTCAGTTAGACAACAGGCAACACACAAATCTAAATTCAAAGTTGATTCAGTGGGTTTCACAAATCATTCACATTCACAAATTCACAAATCAATGGGTTTTAACCCATTTGATTCAGTGTTTCAGAGACGCTGGATCATTGGGCACGTGCCCGGAAGAGGGCCTCACTTTCCGTCCTGCTTGCTTCTTTTCGCTGTATCAGCAGTCCAACTATATATAATTTCTCTTTCCTGTGCTATTGCTCTATTTATTTATTTTGATCCCGATTCTATCTGATAATTCTACTTGCCACGGGCTGGCTACCTACCATACTATGCCACCGAATATTTGTGCTGCCAATAAAAGCTGCAAAGCTTCTCAAGTAACTGTGGCGCAGCAAGACTACCAGTTATCGTGCAAATTCTGCACGAAAGTGTGGCACGCCAAGTGCCTTGGTGTACCTGATGCTTTCTTCAAGAAATGTGACGATCATGTGCTTACTGTTTTGGCGGCCTCATATTGCTGCGAACCTTGCACTGATAAAATTCGTCAACTTGTGGCTCCATCTGGGCGGCGTCAAAGTGCCAGCGATAATACCAGTGTGAAAAGTCCTGTGGTCAAAAACACTTCGGGAATCGATAATGATCGCATAGCCAAGCTCGAAGCCTTGGTGATGAACTTATCTGACCGAGTAAATCAACTCGAGCTACGACCTATGCCTCCCACCACTGCTCAAATTAATAAAGAAATGCAAGAAACTATCGAGAGAAACACGAAGAGTAACAGACTTGTGTTATTTCAGCCGCCTGGAGCCCGGGCTGCTGACGGAGGCTACTGCAGCATCAGTGATGCTCGCTGTATTGATCGCACCCATGTGTTCGATATGGCTGTTGCTCTTGACATCCAAGACTCTGACATAACTCACGTGTTTCGGGACGGTGTGCGACGCAGAGATATTAAGCCGCGCATTCTAAAAATCCAGTTTGCTTTCCAGGAATCACGCGAACTGTTTCTGAAGAGCTTATACAAGCTCAAAGGGCAGAAACCAGAATGGCAAAAAATTTGGTGCAGAGATGATTTGACTTTCCGTCAGCGGCAGCAAGACAGACTTTTGCGCGAAAATCTTGCCGAAGTGCGGAAGCTCGAGCCTGAAGCCGTGATCAGGAACAACCGGATCGTTCATCGAGCAACTGGTCACCCGACTGAAACTCCGATTTCTGAAACCTAGGAAATTGGGCCCTCGGATCAAAATGTATGTAATGCTAATATTTGTCTCACCAGTATCTTATTTAATGCAACGTCTATAGTTAACAAAATGTCTGACTTGAAATTACGTTTGCACCAAATAGAAACTAAACCATATCTAATTTTTATAACTGAAACATGGCTAAATGATAGCATAGATGATGAGTTTCTGAAATTACCCGATTATACTAGTTACAGAATTGACAGACAAAACGTCACAAATAATATTGCGGCTTCCTCTTGTGGTGGTGGTGGTGTTATGGTATATATTCATAATTGTTTACGTCACAAGTTTTTATCTGACATATCAGGTGTTACTTGTGAAAGCCTGTGGCTGGATGTCTATACAAATTCTGGGAAAACCAGATTTGGGCTTTTCTATCACTCACCAACCCCTGGTATGTCTGATATTTACTCCGTTATGACAAATATTGATATTGGTTTAACTGACTGTAAAAATTGTTACATTGTGGGGGACTTTAATCAACCCAGCATTGACTGGAAAAGATGTGTTGCACGGGGACAAATTCCGAACGACTTTTTGAACTTCTTTTTAGACCGTGGGTTTGTACAGTTCGTTCAAGAGCCGACATTTTTTGATGAAAATGGCAATACTTTGGATTTAGTTTTTGGCAAAACAGAATTTAGCGTCACCTCGTGTTATGTGACTGAGCCTTTAGGCTGCACCAAACATGGTATTATCGTTTTTTATCCAAGTCAATACATTTATAGTGCCTGTTCTGCCTCACATATTGTACCTGAACATGACTTTCGTTTAGCTAATTATAATGATATATGTGTTTTTCTTGATCATATATGTTGGGACCTTATTTTCTTTAATTGTACTACACTGACAGATTATTGGAATGCTTTCACGGACGTAATTTTCTATACGGTTGACAGTTTTGTGCCCCATAAAAATACAACAAAAAGAAATTGACCCATTTTTCTCTATCAAATGAAACACTCAACTTAATAAAGCAGAAGGCTAAAGCGTGGAAAGCATACCGACGGCGAATGACTCTTGTTCATCGTCTCAAACATAAGTTACTTTGTGCGGCGGTCAAGAAAGCTGTTTTACAGGACAGACGTTTGTTTGAAAAAAATTTAGCAACAAAACCAAATTTAAACAAATTCTATCGTTTTGCAAAAAATGAACTTAATCCTGGAAGTGAGCTCGGTCCACTGAAAACCACAAATGGTGTCTATAAATGAACTGACCGTGAAAAATCTGAGCTTCCGAATACTACTTTTGCATCTGTTTTTACTGTAGACAACGGTTTACTACCGCATGTATACCCTAGGATACCTGATACTGCTGAAATGAGCATGGTAGATTTTGATATTGTTACTGTTTTTTCTGTGCTCAAGTCCCTTGCGCCTAAGTTATCTGCTGGACCTGATACGCTTCCGTCAATATTTTTTAAAAAATTAGCTGCACAGTTGTGTCACCCACTCAGCATTATTTTTAGTATTTCCTTTCGTGACGGTGTATTGTCCAGTGAATGGTTTAACGCAAATGTATGTCCGATCTATAAGAAGGGTAGCAAAACTGACCCAAAAAAATTATCGTCCAATCAGTTTAACAGCTGTTTCTTGTCGTGTTATGGAAACTATTATAAAAAAGGTATGATAGATTTCCTGACCGCGTTTTCTTTTACTGCTACTGAACAACATGGTTTTGTTAAAAAACGGTCCACGCTTACCCAGCTTCTACACTGGTTACAAAGCTGGTTCAATGCAGTAGACAAGGGTTGTGTGGTTGATGTTATTTATTTGTGTAGCGGGTACTAGGGTTCGGAGGTGAAACGGAGAGGCTCCGACAACTGTATAACCCTGGTCCTAAAGTACCCTAGCGCTACAACTGAGAGTCAACACCAAAGACAAATGAATGTCTTTATTGGCAAGCAGTACGCGTACAAAAGGGACAAGAAGTCTTCGAGCACTCAGAACTAATACACCCTACCTAGAGAGTCTCCAGTGTAGAGTGTCGCCGTACTGCGTGAGGACCGACCGCCTCTCGAGGTGCAACTAACTGACTCTGACTCTGAGGCTGCGTGTGACTTTATATAGGCGCGCACAGGAACCAGTTTTGGCTATATTTAGTAACTTCGCATTCCCCAGATTTGGAGGAATGCGATAAAAAGTTAAGGAATTTCACGCCACTTATAAAAAGTGGTTCAGCTAGTCTGTCTGGGAAAACCAGTTCAGCTGGCCTGGGAAAACCAGTTCAGCTGGCCTGGGCGATCCAGCCTAGGCCTGCAGGCAACATAGCACGTCAGCATGCCTGCAGGCATATATGGAACATGGAATATGAAGGAGACATACATATATAGGGTTAGTAAGACTGTGTAGGGTTGGAGACTATATTAGCGTCTGAGACTATATAAGGTAGTGTACGTATGTATAGTATAGTATATTAGTATGTATAGTATAGTACGTACGTCTAGGCTACACCTCTCCCCTAATTTGAAAAGGCACGTCCTCGTTCCGAGTGCTCGGATAGAGTCTCCGGGGAAACACATGATATAAAAACAGTGATAACAATAATGATAATGAGCATAACAATACAAGCAAGCAGGCTATTGCACTTAATAATGAGCTTTTATTTTTTTATTTTCGTTACGGTTTGTATGTCGCTGCTTCGTGTTCAATGTCCGTTTTTGGGTTGCAGGATTCAATAGTTTGTCTCCTTGTCGGTGTCTATGGGATTAATTTGGAGAGCGGAAAAGTGGTTCGAGGGACAGAATGCCGTCGATTGGTGTCAGGGGTATTAACGTTCCATCTGGTCGGCGGATCACGGGCATCATCAGTAGGGTTGAACCGGGGGGCCAAGTCGGCGGGAGTTGTGGGTTAGCGCTGGGTTGTGGGAGATGGGCTTGGGTGTAGGTATTCGGTTGCGTCACATAGGTAAAGTTGGTGGGGAAGGGCATACCCGGGGGTGGTTCAATGCGAGGGTTGGGCTGGTACGATGACAGGGGTGGTTGCAGCAGTTGTGGTAGCGGCTGGAGGCTGCTCGGATTAGGCATTTGAATTTGTTGTGCTGCCGGCCGTATTGGCCGAAACGGAAATCCGTAAGTGGTCGAAGCAGGGGTAACTGGGGAAAATGGGCCGAACTCAATGGCAGGCTCTTCGGCGATTTGGTCTGTTGTTTTTGGCACATGCATGGTTTCTTGCAGCTCGTTGACGGCTTGCATTGCTGTTTCAATGGCTTTCGCAACCAGTGTAGGACTGTTTGTTGGTTGTGGGCAGGCAATAGGGGGTTGGTGCATTTTTTCGGATATGATTGACACTGACTGAGTTGTCGCCGGCTGTGGGTCCTGAATCATTGGGGATGCCGGAGTGCCATGTCCGGTGGAGCTTTGATTTGACCGAGATACTTCCATGATCAATTGGATTTCTTTGTCGGTTTCATCGATTAACGGTGGTCGACTTCGAAGCTGGCCCTTGAGGCAAGGGATTGGTTTAGTTGGCTTCTGCTTAATTCCGGCATATGATGCAAAGCGTTTACAACTGTTGAGCAATGAGCAGTGTCTGGTCCAAATGTCAAATAAGTGCAGGGTTCCAGTTACATTCAGGTTTGTTCGATTGGCTTCATAAAGTTCCCAGTTTACTCGGTGGGCATCCATGAATGGGTTGTCAGTCTCCTGTGCAGCTGATATGTACGGTAATCCGTACATGTTGCAGATTTCTTTGACTCGGTCAAGGAATGCTGCATACCGTTGATATGTGACTTGCTGTGATGGTAGTGGGAGTGATAAGAAAACAGTGTGAATTTGGGTCGTATTATCGGCAACGGCAGTGACCACTTCTCGGATGCGGGATTGAAGCAGGCGATCCTCAGCGGCAATCATATTAGCCGTACCCACATGGATGATAGTGTAGGCGTAGTCTTTGAGGTTATATTCGCGCAGAATGGCTCTGACATTTTGAATTTTCGAGCCATTCTGACAAACCACTGTGCCCGTTTCTACTTCAGACAAGTGACGGATTGTGGAGTCACCAATGATCAGGGCAGTTCTTCCGGGTCGAATGTCAAGCATTGGTTGGCGAATCCAATCTTCGAGGTTAATAGGCACCGGCAAATTTTTCTTCAGTCGATTGCCCGCATGTTGCAATGCCAAGCCGTACCTGTTTTTTCCAGGCCACTGATGCGGTTCCTTTTTCATGCTGTCATCGTCAGTCAGTCCGGTAGCCAATAGCATATCTTTAAACTCCGCATAGACAAAAGTGTTGTTGATGTTTTCCGTCAAATAGTCTCTGAGGGTTGTTTCAGTTAACTGATAACTGATTACTTTTTTTATTTTAGTAATCAGTTAAAGTTAACTGATAACTTAACTGATTACATTTTGTGTAGCAGTTAAACTTTTTACTTTAACTGATTTAGTGGCAAAGACAGTTAACTTAACTGTAACTTAACTGAAGTTATCGCCAAAAACTGATTTAAATCAGTTAACTGAAAATATTTTCAGTTAACACGCTTAACTCAAAAAATAATTTCAGTTATGCGCCTAACTGAAAATGATTTTCAGTTATATTATGGAAAATTCCATTTTTATGCAAAATAGGCATGTTTCTTGCATTGGTAGCCGCTCACAAAATTATTTGTGTAGGTTATAACACGATGAAGTGCACTCAGCTATACCTACGCAAAGTTACGTGAGCGCCACGTGCATGAACGAGTGCGCGCAGCACACTAGTTTATGCACGTTTGTTCATGTGCCAGATTGAATAGTTGCTGAATAGTTGCTGAGTGCACATTACAAAGAATACCCCTCATTTCAGGACCCTGTACTCAACTGAGGGGGGGCGTTGAGAAACGCCTTTTTTAGTGTCTTGAACTCAGCGGGGGTTACCCTCCTCAGTTGAGCACGGGGTCTTATACGGTTTTGAGGCGGGTACTCTCTCTCTCTCTCTTATTTTAAGACATTCTGAAAGTTATGACATATGAAATTATGAAAGTACTCCCCCTCAAAAGCGTACGAAAAAGGGCCATTTTGCGCTCAGCATTGGACGCAAGCCCCAAGGCATAATAGGGAGCGTGTCATAACTCATACTTTTATGTACTCTTGATATAAGTTAAATCATTTAAAATAGGTATATGTAAGACATATTATGTAAAACTAAAGCAAAACTAAACTAGAAAGCAGGAACATGTTAAATTAAAAATCATGAAAGAAGTTAAATTAAATTAGGTTTTTGTAAATGCACATTCACTGCTGTAGCCGGTAGCCACGCCACGTGCGTGTAATATAAACATTTATCATTTCGAAAAATAGTGTAGTGGTATTGCAACTTATTTCTAAAATGGTAAGTTAATAAAAACGTAATTTTAACGCATCCTCAAAATTCTAAACATTTCTGAAATTTGGTCCCATAACTGATTAATTTCAGTTAAAGTATCAGTTAAAGTTATCAGTTAACTGTAACTTTAACTGATTTAATTTTTGGCCAATAACTTAACTGTAACTTTAACTGATTTAATTTTGGGCTAATAACTTAACTGTAACTTTAACTGATTTAAAATCTCATAACTTAAACAACCCTATCTCTGACCGATTGATGTTGCAGTGCGCGGTGTTGGATCAAAGACTCGAAGAGCAGCTGACGGTTTCAAATCCAAGACGCAGGTGGGGGCTCGAGTTCGTCGATGTGCTGCGTGACAAGATGGGTGATTCTTCGGGGTCGGCGCGAAAAATTAGGGTCAAGTACTCGATTGGCTAAATCTTCACGATGTAATTGAAGCATGTGGATATACTCATATGCTTGCTTGATCGACGTGAACGTAAGATCTCCGATGACAAAGGGATGTTCGATATTGTATGGGCATAAAATATTGTCTGCCATCGACAAAAATTCGAAATTCGCTGGGGGACAGTGGACTGCGCCAACTGTTGGGCTTCAACGACGTTGTGTGGGATCTGCTGTTGAATCCCTGAAGCTCCGGGTGATGTTGATGCTGCCGGCTGCTGCACTGAGTCGTTGGCTGCAAGGAGAATTATTTCCACCGCTGAACGGTTTTCTGGTTCTGTGGATGCGGCCTTGAATCGCGCATCGCTGCCAGTCTCATTTTCCGGCGATGAGGGTACGCCTGTCTCCTCCGTTGCTCGAGATTCTGTCTCTGTGGTGTCATCCTAAACCACAAGTCTCATTTTTCATATATTTATATATGTACATCAATGGTAAAATGTCTCGATATAACTATGTATCTGTTTGTCTCATTGTGGTTAAATAGTCTCGTAGATAATTTTATAATCTCATTAATGAGTACATAATTAATGCTGGAAGTTAGTGTCTGAGCAACATAAAATGTAGTATATAATATGACGCGAGAGGACAGTATACAAAAAAAAATCTCAATATTTTACAAGTATATTCAAGTCTCAATAGTCTTACTCAATACTAGTCTAGCTTAGTAGTCTAGCTTATTTTATCTTGAAAGACGGATGGACGGTTTTGGGTTAGCTCTTAAGCTGTAGCGTGTGTTTTGTCTGTTACCTATGTGTGTTTGCAAATTGCGGGTGTGTTGTGTAATTGGTATATAACTGAAAGTCTCGGATTTGGCATATCGCTGCTGTCTAACAGTGGGTTGCTGAGTCTGTTCATCGTGCTTCTCTTGCATTTCCGATGTTTTTGGTGACGTCGTCGATAGTTCGTCCGTTTGCAGTTTCGTGTCAAGTTTGCTATTTTCAGTTGGGTCTCGCATCTTTGGCAAGTACTGTTCCTTAAAAGGCTTAATTCTATTAACATGAACCCATGATGATGGTTTTAAAGGGTTCTCAATCGACTGGACTTTAACGTCTGGCATTTTTATTTCTATTATACAATAAGGACCTTGCCAAAAGTGAGCTAGTTTTGGTGTGAACTTTTTACCTGTATGAGTTTCTTCCTTAGTTACCGTTTCTTTGTCTCTAGTTGTTGCTGGGGTGTAAACGTAAACTCGGTCTCCAACGAAGTAGTCGTTGAGATGCACTTTTTGGTTGTAAAAATTCTTTTGTTTTTGCTGCGCTTTTTTAATTGCAGCATCAGTCTCCGTCCATGCAGTTTTTAATCGCTGGATTAATTGTCTTTTATACGTGTCTGAGTCTGTGTGTTTAGTTGGTTTGGGTAACAAGGCCGTATCTATTGGTAAAGTGGGGTCACGACCGTGCAAGAGAAAAAATGGGCTTTTTTGTGTGCTTTCATGGGATGCCGTGCGGTACGCGAACGTAATGTACGGCAATTACTGATCACATGTATGTTGATTTTTATTGCAATACATAGAAAGCATGTCTAGTAGAGTACGGTTATGTCTTTCCAGTAGTCCATTTGTCTTAGGGTTGTATGACGTTGTGTTAATTTTCTTCGTCTGCATCAAGTCACAAACTGATTTGATGAGTTCGGATAAAAAGTTCTTGCCACAGTCTGACAATAATTCACGTGGTGTAGAGTGTCTACACACTATCTCTTCAACAAAAATTTTTGCAATAGTCTCCGCTTTTTGATTTGGCAGTGCAAAAACTTCTGTTCATTTAGTAAACGCGTCTACAAAAACTAGTATATACTTATTACCGTTTTGGGTCTCAAGTAAAGGTCGAAGTATGTCTACATTGAGTCTTTCAAAGGGCGCTGCTACTGGAATAGGCACCAGCGGCGCTCTTTGGGTTTTGGGTGGATTTTTTCTGGAGGCGCATGCCTGGCAACCGTAGCAATAGGCTTTGATTGCGCTGCGCATTCCTTTCCAATAGTATTTGTTTTTAATTTTTTGATACGTACGAGAAAACCCTAAATGTCCGCCTAACGGTGAGTCGTGAAACTGTTTTAGTATTTCGAGTTGAAGAGTCTTGGGAATAACCAGGAGTTCCTTAGGTCTGCTGTTTTTTGTGTTTGTGACAAAATATAAGCATCCGTCTTTCATGACATACTGGGTTGTAATATCAGTACCAACTTCATCGCTGTCTCCATTTCTTTGCGAAACTGATTCGGTGACGCCTTGTTTGTCCTCGTTGTCGTGAGGAGAGCTCATGATGTCTCGCAAAATTTTTTCACAGTGGTCGTCTTGACGCTGGAGGTCTGAAATATCAGTAACAGATGCAATAACAGTGTCTTGAGTCTCATTAATGCGTGATAAAGCGTCTGCACATGAATTACTACGACCTGGTCTGTACGGCGTACTTTCATTCGCTCGACTTTCAATTGCTCGACTTTCATTTGATCGACAAAAATTTAACAAATTTCCAAAGCAGCCAATGTTTACATTAGTTTGCGATTGCTCGACTTTCGGATGATCGTCAGCCCTTTAATTTGACCCCTATTGTTTGTCTTTACAATCCTAGTGTCTTCAAATGCTCGACAAATTTAAGGTGAAAATACTCTATTCAACGGTTAATTGCAAAATTTACAACTCTTGCAAGTGCATATAACCTGGTACTGACATACCTGACCCGTGACATAACTACAACTTGAGAAAAAAGTAATACTAAATTACTAATTACTACATATTTACACTCACTGACCAAACACACATAAAATCACAACAATACACACATATAAAGTCAGACCACACATTCAGGAGTACAATGAGCTAACGCACAAAGATAGTCTAGAGGGTGGCGAATGTAAATTTCGGACTGGCGCTGCCGAATACGACCGTCAAGTTGGCTATACAAAGGGTTCTGTCGCGGCAATGGCTGTCCACCTAATCGTTCAAGACTGGCGCTGCCAAATACGACCGTCAAGTTGGCTATACAAAGGGTTCTGTCGTGGCAATGGCTGTCCACCTAATCGTTCAAGACTGGCGCTGCCGAATACGACCGTCAAGTTGGCTATACAAAGGGTTCTGTCGTGGCAATGGCTGTCCACCTAATCGTTCAAGACTGGCGCTGCCGAATACGACCGTCAAGTTGGCTATACAAAGGGTTCTGTCGTGGCAATGGCTGTCCACCTAATCGTTCAAGACTGGCGCTGCCGAATACGACCGTCAAGTTGGCTATACAAAGGGTTCTGTCGTGGCAATGGCTGTCCACCTAATCGTTCAAGACTGGCGCTGCCGAATACGACCGTCAAGTTGGCTATACAAAGGATTCTGTCGTGGCAATGGCTGTCCACCTAATCGTTCAAGACTGGCGCTGCCGAATACGACCGTCAAGTTGGCTATACAAAGGATTCTGTCGTGGCAATGGCTGTCCACCTAATCGTTCAAGAATTTTATCGACAATTTTGATATGCTCGGCCATCAGATTCACAATCAACATACGGTAACTCAGCCATGACAAAACTGTGAAAAGTGATTTACAGAACACGTCTATATAATGGTCAGTGGTCTTTGGTGGTGGTCAAAACGCAGCATGATGCCAATTCACTTTTAACCACATACCACCCTCATTCTTTTGTAACTTAGAAATGGCGCGTAGGAAAAATTTTCAATGGGGTCATAAATTTTTATTGCCTCCTAAATTGTCCATTCATTTGTAACAAGTTATATGCACTTGCAAGAGTTGTAGATTTTTGCAATTAACAGGTGAATAGAGTATTGTCACGTTAAATTTGTCGAGCATTTGAAGACACTAGGATTATAAAGACAAACAATAGGGGTCCAATTAAAGGGCTGACGATCATCCGAAAGTCGAGCAATCGCAAACTAATGTAAACATAGGCCGTATTGGAAATTCATTTAATTTTTGTCGAGCAAATGAAAGTCGAGCAATTGAAAGTCGAGCGAATGAATGCTCACCGTCTGTACTGCACACTCATTCTGTTTGCAAATTGCTGCGAAAGTAGTCCCCATCTAGCTAGTCTCCCTGATGGTTTTTGGATTGTAAGTAGCCATTTGAGCGGGGCGCAGTCAGTTATAACAGTGAAACTACCGTTTTCTAGATAACATCGGAAATAATTAATGGCCCATACTATGGCTAATGCTTCTTGTTCAGTTGCGGGTTACTTTTGCTCGCATACTGTTAAGGTTCGGGACGCATAAGCAACGGGATGAGTCTCACCATTAGATTCTTGGCTTAAAACGGCTCCTAGACCTATACCGCTAGCGTCTGTCTCTAGAATGAATGGTTTCGTAAAATCTGGAAAAGCAAGCACAGGTGCTGAACTAAGCTTACTTTTCAAGATAGTAAAAGACTGTTCACATTTATCTGTCCATAAAAATGGTGTGGCTTTCTTTAACAAAGAAGTCAAAGGGCTAGCTATTTTTGAAAAATTTTGGACAAACTTTCGGTAAAAAGAACACAAGCCAAGGAAGCGTTTGACTTCCTTTTCGTTTTTTGGTCTCGGGAAATTTTGTACACTTTTAATTTTGTCGGGGTCTGGCTCGACTCCTTTGGGTGATATTATGTGACCAAGAAAGGGAAATCTTTGCACACACAGGTGGCACTTACGAGCTTTCAGCTTAAGCTTGTGCTGTCGTAGTCTGATGGACACTGCTGTCAAGTCTCTGATGTGGTCTTCGAATGTCTCTGAAAATACAAAAATATCGTCTAAATAAACAACTAAAATTTTCCATTGCAGTCCCTTCATAATAAATTCTATGAGTCTCTGAAATGTAGCAGGAGCATTGCATAGGCTAAAAAGCATTACTTTCCATTGGTGTAAACCCATAAATGAAGTGAATGCTGTCTTAGGGGCATCTTTTGGATGCATTCTTATCTGCCAGTAGCCACTACATAAGTCAAATGTGCTAAAATACTTAGCTTGCCCTAACGTGTCTAGGATATCGTCTATTCGGGGTAATGGATACGTGTCTTTTCGCGTTACGGCATTTAACTTTCTATAGTCTACGCAAAATCGATCGCTTCCGTCTTTCTTTTTCCTGTCGCTACCTCAGTAGCGACAGGACTTTACATTTGTTTTGCCCTACGTAAATTACACGTCTTACGTGTATTCGCTGTGGTAAATTTGTGTGCGTGTTTGTGTGTCATTTTTCTGTAATGTGTGAGCTGGCCTAGGCAGCCAGCTAGCTGGCTCAGTTTTGTTGTTGGTAGCTAACTTACTGTAGGGCCGAAATGGCCAAGTTAGGCCTTTTTCAAGGTTTTTAAAGCCCTAAACCAATTTTTTTTCATTGACAGGCGCTTTAATTATCTAAAACTAGGTAATGAATTAAATTACTTCCAGAATTATTCAAAAAAAGCAGAAAAAACAGTAAAAATTGTCCCAACAGTAAGTAGAACGCACCTTGACCGTAGTTTCAGTTATGTTTGACAACAACTTATTAACCACAAAATCTTGCCTAATCATATTTTGGCATAACGGTTTTATTGGTAAATAGTTATTTGAGTACCACATAGCATACTACCTTATTAACTTTTACTAAAAATTCGTGAGACGGACTTAGAGGTTTGCGTTTAAATTTGGTATCGGGTTGGCCACGTGAGAAAAGTGCAAATCAAGTTTTGTCGTTATTTTTAAAATAGCTTAATCAGGGGTGGACGCGGGTCAAAATTTTCGAGTCGCGAGTCGCGACACAATACAGGGTACGCGGCCTGACACTTGTGGGTAACCCGCGACCCAACCGACCGCGACCCACTTTGACCCACCATTCTTTATAATGTATGCAACCTACCTGATGATTAAGTGTTTCAGCTGATGCCTTACTATATATAATTGGCACAGTATGCATTGTACATTATTCACATGACACATTACCACTTTGAACGATTTACGGCACCAAAATTCTGTAACATAAGAGTCTGACGTGGTATTTTTTTTAGCTTTCGCAGGTTGGAAAAAAATTTAGCGACCCGTTCAGCCTGAAGTGGGTACTCGCTGGTTGACCCACGACTCAAATTATCCGACCCAACCAAACCCAACCCGCGGGTACTAGCGGGTACCCACGACCCGGGTCCACCCTTGGGCTTAATAAGAATAAGAATAATAACTAATTAGGGCTACATGACTTGGGGGTTGTGGTGCAGTGTTTAGCATTCTAAGAGTCCACACAAAAAGTCCAAGGCTCGATCCTCTACGTCTACACCTCTTTTATATATTCTTATTTCTTTTTTTCAAAAAAACAATTTTTTACATACTATTACGTATTGTATGTAACTTTATTTGAGATAAAATTTAAAAACAGTTTTGCAAAAATACAGAAAAAAAACCTTTCTGAAACTTGAAAAAATGTGAGCGACAGGTTAAAATTCTTTTGAAGAGAATTCTTCCAGCTGATGTCCTTTCTACCAAAAATTCAGTTGCTCTGAGAACTACTACAGTAGGTCATAACTATATGCTGATGTGGCCATGGATCAAAACTCAATAAATTTTGCATAAAATTGCTGCTTGTTGACTATTACGACAGGGCTGGCCCATGGCGAAGTGCTCAGCTCGATCACTTTATTTTGCAGCATTGTGTTGATATGCTTTTCAATTTTTGCCTTTTCAGCCGGGGATTTTCTGTAAGGTTGAATCTTAATTGGCTGATTATTTCCAACATCGATGCGATGCTGAATTACGTCGGTCTGTCCTAAGTCGTTGTCGGTTTTTGCGAACACGTCTCCATACTCTATGAGTAACTGCTTCAGTTGGTTCTTTTGCCAGTCGGGATAGTCTCTGGCATTTTTACGTCAGGTTCGTTCGGTGAATTTTGAGTTTTGTTGTTTGGTATGTCTGTGGCTGGTTTGAGTTGGGGATTTCCCTGATGAGTTTGTCTTGGTACGGACTGTATGTCGAAAACTGATATGATTGCATCTAAAGACCTGATAAGTGTCTCATGAGGTATGCAAACCTTTTTGTCTTGTGGATTAATTAAGCGAATTGGAATGTGGTCGGCGTGCATGCTTACAATGCAGCGTGCTGCGAGTACGCCGAATTGAGACAAAACGTCATTGTTGGGCTCAAAACACAGAATTAATTGTCTGCAGTTAGCGTTGGGTAACCTAAGAAGAGTCTACATATTTGGTTGTAATATAATGTCATCAACTAAGGAAAGAAGATGCTTTGGATTGTCGTTCTTCGTTTTGCAGCTACCGTCGAAACTGTCTTCACTAGTTCGTCTCCTATCTCAGTTTTTCATTTTTCAGGTCAAGTCTAATTTTACCCAGTTGTTTAATTATGTCTGTCCCAAGAACGACGTCATAAGGTAGCTCGTCTGCAATAAACGTCTTGTGGTTTATTTCCGTCTTAGCTACATTGAAGGTTGCTACTATTGTTCCTTTGATACGCAACTGGTGGCCAGTTATTGATGTAGCTCGCATTAAGGTTTGTAGTGGTTTTCCGACGTTGTCTGCTACTTCTTTTGACATTAATGTGATATTGGCACCTGTATCTAGTAGTGCTATTTGTGGTATACCGCTAACAAAAATTTTGATAGTCAATGAGCCCGATGGCTGAGTCTCTATCATGTTGCATGTATCGGGGTTGAATAGTTTAGGAGGCCATGGTGGCAGTGTCATTGATGTCCCCGCCTCCGTTTCCTCAATGTTCGGTTTGCTTGCAGTACTTTTGCTTTCATGTTTTTTAGTCTTAATTTTACAAAGTCTCTGTCTAATTTTAGGGTTGGTAGTAACTAAATATATTGCAAAACCAATAACACCCATGATAGAACAAATGACTAGAATATTTAGTATAAGCTGAATTGGACCTTTCAGAAGCGAATTTGTCAGGGTTGTTACACTTCTGCTAGCTCCGGTGAAAATATGCTCAACACCCATACCAATGCCGATCGCTGTGTCTAATGCACTTCCAACACCAAGTCCTATCCTTCTAGTGTCTCCTTGAGTGTGTTAGGGTCAAGTGATAGTTCAGTTGTATAGTCTATCAGTGCACTAAGTCTCCGTTCTAGTTTATGTGTGTACACAGCATACGTACCATAGGTACCTATGGCTGTAGGGATTCTTTCATTTTGGCTATGGAATATTGGCGGTTTATTAAAAACAATATTGTGTCTAGTTTGTGTCAACAGGAGTTGTGCAGGTATGTGAGTAACAGTGCAGGGCCACTTAGAGTTTGCCATCCGTAAGGGCCGCTAAAAACACCGTGAATATGATTGAGGCAGGAGACTTTCGGTGATTCTTGAACTATGTCCCTACTACCTGGAGCTATAAACATTAGTCTCTGATGCAAAAGGACTGATATAAATTCATAGCACGTATTATTTACGGCATAGTTCCAAAAAATTTTGTCTGATACACTTCGGCCCATGGCCAACCCATCAAAGCTTCACCAGCAAAGGTGGCATGAATGTCTGTGCGGTTTAGTAGTATTCGTGCGCCTTACGTAGGATCTAGTCGGAGGACTTCGTGTATTGTGTAATTGTCTCGAGCCAGTAAACACAATGAAAGCCACAGACTATGAAAAGATTTTGTCTCTTGGGTCTTGAATTTTTAAAAAAAGAAAGTTGAGTTGAGTCCCGGGTTTCGGCACCACTTGTAGCGGGTACTAGGTTCGGAGGTGAAACGGAGCTCCGACAACTGTATAACCCTGTTCCAACTACCCTAGCGCTACACTGAGAGTCAACACCAAAGACAAATGAATGTCTTTATTGGCAAGCAGTACGCGTACAAAAGGGACAAGAAGTCTTCGAGCACTCAAACTAATACACCCTACCTAGAGAGTTTCCAGTGTAGAGTGTCTCCGTACTGCGTGAGGACCGACCGCCTCTCGAGGTGCAACTAACTGACTCTGACTCTGAGGCTGCGTGCGACTTTATATAGGCGCGCACAGGAACCAGTTTTGGCTATATTTAGTAACCTCGCATTTCCCAGATTTGGAGGAATGCGATAAGAAAGTTAAGGAATGTCACGCCACTTATAAAAAGTGGTTCAGCTAGTCTGTCTGGGAAAACCAGTTCAGCTGGCCTGGGAAAACCAGTTCAGCTGGCCTGGGCGATCCAGCCTAGGCCTGCAGGCAGCATAGCACGTCAGCATGCCTGCAGGCATATATGGAACATGGAATATGAATTAGACAATATTATGTTGCTAATGACTGTATTCAATATGTTGATTTAGTTAAAAATTTAGGCATTTTATTGTCTAAAAAATTGAGTTTTTCGGCACATGCCCATCCTTTAAAAGTAAAGCCTGCAAACGAATGGGTTTAATATTTCGCTGTTTCTGTAGTCGTGATACAGTGGTCCTTTTAAAACTTTTCAGAAGTTATATAAGACCTATTCTCGAGTACTGTTCCAAGTGTGGTCTCCTTATACTCTTCAAGACATTGATTTAATTGAAAACGTACCGCGAGCTTTTACTAAACGTCTAAATGGTATGTCAAATCTTAGTTATCCAAACGGCTCAAAAAGTGCAACTTGAAATCCCTAGAAATGAGACGTATAATTTTTGATATGGTCACTGTTTATAAAATTGTAAATGGTCTGTATGACTTGTCAGCATGTCAAATATATTGAAATTGTTCGCGAGACTGTCACTAGAGGCCATTCATGCAAACTAAGGTTACGACATTGTAACAAATCTCAAACTCTAAATTCTTTTTAAACAGAATTTGTAATGTCTGGAATGTATTGCCAGCTGATGTTGTCTTGTGTACTTCTGCTAAGTCCTTTCACTTAAAACTCAAGAATAATTCCGCTATTCTGGAACCTTTTATCGGAGGGCGACATTTAGGAGCAATAAGCTCTTGCTTGCCTTGTTTAAAAATAACGACTATCTTTTCTTCTATTTATTTTATACTACATATATACAGCTTTCATGTTTTGCTTTGTTCTACTTTGTTCTTTTTTTTTTGTTTTTTTCTTTTGCTAACACTAAATAAGGCCTGCCCGGGCGGCTTGAACCCCTCTGGGGCTTCTTGTTGTCCGCTGGCAGATAATTTGTTACTACCCGTAGGAACACCGGTTCTTGTAGAATGTTATACATGCTAGCAAAATTTGTTAGCCGGTGGTTTATTTTTTAATAAATCTCTCTCTCTCTCAAGCACCTCGCGTCAACTAAGACCCGATTCTCAAAGCTACTCAAAGCAACAAAAACCTAGACTTTTAGCAACAACAACAACAGGCGACACACAAACCTAAGCTCAACAAATAGCGAGCCAACGAAAACCTCTATTCTCAAACTAACAGCAACCTGAGCTCCAAAGGCAACACCAACCTGACTCAAAGCAACACGACCACTCAACCCCATCTCAAGCTACTCAAAGCAACACAAACCTAAACCGAAGCAACAGCTAGACAACAGGCGAGACACACAAACCTAGGCTTAAACCAACAGCGAGCCAACTAAGACCCTATTTGAAACCAACAACAAACAGACGAGACGACAGGCAAGCACAAACCTAGCCTCAAAGCAACACAGACATAGACTCCACCCCCTAGCTCCGGTCGGGCGCTCGCCGGCGCCCTATACGCTTGCCGCGCCGCGCCCCCTAGGGCGCGCCCCTATTCCCCCCCTGGCTCTGCCCGCCTCTCGCCCCGCCCTACCCCGTATTATTCCCATCTAGTCCCGTGTAGGTTGCGCGTGTGGTGGCACTCAGTAATTATACGCACTGTTACGCTGAGCTCTAAGTGCAAAACTAGCTGCGCGCAGCGCACGAGTTTAGCACCGCGGCTTCACGTGCCAGTGCAAAATTGCTAAGTGCACGCTACAAAGTATTATAATGTACTTATGTTATGACTGTTTTGAAATAACAGTGCAATAATAATCAGCCTACGGCAGGCTATAACTAACTTATACGGCACGCTGTGAATCTAGCAGCGTGCACTTAGTATTGTCGTTAGTTATTGCACTGTTATTTCAAGCAGGTATGATATAGCGACAGTTAACAACAGGCAACAGCGAGTAACCTGTCTTGATTTCTGGGGCCGATTTATCGAAGCAAAATGTACGTCGTTCAAATTGTCTGCAGCTAATAATTTGCGACATATTAGCCCTACTCCTATATTTCGGTGTAATGTTCGCTTAGTACAATTAAAGACTTCCAACGATTAAAATCTATCGTGTCTCATTTCCTGTCCATTCGTCTCACTTTCGGACTGTCACATTTGCACTAGTGGTCGCGCGGTCGATTTTCATTACCGCAAACCCAAAATTACGCGTTTTTGCGGTAATTACCGCGGTAATCACCGCAAAATAGCTATCCCGCAGCTCAAAAAGTGCAACTTGAAATCCCTAGAAATGAGACCTATAATTTTTGACATGGTCACTGTTTATAAAATTGTAAATGGTCTGTATGATTGTCGCTTGTCAATTTTGAAATTGTTCGCGAGACTGTCACTGGAGGCCATTCATGCAAACTAGTACGACATTGTACAACCTCAACTCTAATTCTTTTTTTCACAACAACGTCTGGAATGTATTGCCAGCTGATGTTCTCTTGTGTACTTCTGCTAAGTTCTTCCAGCCTTAACTCAGAATATTCCGTTATTCTAGACCTTTTATCCGAGGGCGAGCATTTAGAGAGCAATAAGCTCTTGCTTGCCTTGTTTAACAATACTTATATCTTTTTTTCTATTTATGTTATAACGTACATATATACGCTTTAACATGTTTTGCTTTGTTCTACTTTGTTCTTTTTTTTTTTTCTCTTTGCTACACTAAATAAAAGCCTGACCCGGGGGCGGCTCGCACCCCTCTGGGGCTTCTTGTTGTCCGCTGGCAGATAATTTGTTACCTAACCCGTAGGAACACCGGTCTTGGAGAACGTTATAACATGCTAGCAAAATTTGTCACCCGGTGGTTTATTTTTTAATAAATATCTCTCTCTCTCAAAGCAACCTCGCATCAACTAAGACCCCATTCTCAAGCTACTCAAGAGCAACAAAACCCTACACTCTTTAGGCAACAACAAGACAACAGGGCGACACACAAACCTAAGCTCAAACAAATAGCGAGCCAACTAAACCCTACTATTCTCAAACTAACAGCAACCTAGCTAAAGGCAACCAAACGTAGCTCAAGCAACAGCGCGCCAACTAAGACCCCATCTCAAAGCCACTCAAGCAACCCAAACCTAAACTCGAAGCAACAGCTAGACAACAGGCGCACACACCTAGCTCAAGAACAGCGAGCCAACTAAGACCCTATCCAACCACAGCACCCGAGCGAAGGCAAACAAACCTGCTAACCAACCGGCCAACCAAGACCCTATTCGAAAACCACAACAAACAGACGCAGACGACAGCAACCACAAACCTAGCCTCACACCAGACAGTAGACTTCAAGCAACACAAACCAACTTAAAGCAACACAAAACTAATTCACACGACCCCCGACCTACACTCACAGCAACCGGCGACACACCCTAGACTCAAGACAGCGAGCCCAACTAGACCCCATCTGACCACAGACCTACATCACCGAGCTCAGCACCCCCCACACAGCACAGACAAGATAATATTAACCTCTATATCCAACAAATGTAGGTTATAGCACGGATGGAGCGCCCCCGTCGCGTGCCCCCCCCACAAACGAGCGCGCACCGCACCAGCCGCACGCGGCTTCCGTGCCACACGATCGCTGGTGCACGCTACAGAGTATTATAGCTTTTTACTTTCGAATACAGTGCAATACTAAGACGCACGCCTACGGAGCGCGGATACTACTTATACGGCACGCTGCTGCGCGCCCTCCCCTCCTATACACGTACCCAGCGACCCGACCGTCTCGTTTTCTGGGGCCCAGCAATGTATCGTTGATTGTCTGCAGCAACTTTGCGCATCTCGTCCTCTCCTCTTTCGGTGTAAATGTTCCTTAACTGTTTCGCAATCTCTTTCAACGATTGAAATCTACCCTTCGACTGTCCATTTGCTCTCACTTTCGGACTGTCCTTTGGACTGGGCGCGGCGATTTTTCATTACCGCAACCACGGCTCACCGCGGTTTTTCGTGGCTCTACTGTCAGCGCGCGCCCGCTTCCGCACGCTCAGTCCCCTCAAATCGCTAGCACCTATAATTTTTGACTTATGTTCACTGTTTATAATCTGCTCTGTATGATTGTAGCTTGTCATATATTGCGAACTTTACCGGCCATTCTGCCTAGTTCGCATTTACTATTCTCCTTAATTCCTTTTTTCCAGAAATGTCGGACCGTTGCCAGCCGAGTGTCCTTCTTGTGTACTTCTGCCGGGGCCGAGGTGGTCACCTTAACTCTTGTCTGGTTTACTGTCGCGTTTTTCCTACAATTAGGCTATTTGCTTTCTTCCAGAGAGGCTTAGGCTCGCCTTGGCTTGTTTTAATATTAACGAAGGGGTATCTTTATTGCTTAGCCTTGCTGCGATTGGTTCTCTGTATTTGTTTGAGCTTAGGTTTGTGTGTCGCCTGTTGTCTTGTTTTCTAAGATCTAGGTTTTTGTTGCTTTGGTAGCTTTGGATGGGTCTTAGTTATCGAGGTTGCTGGAGAGAGAGAATTTATTAAAAAATAAACCCCGGCTAACAAATTTGCTAGCATGTTATACATTCTACAGCCGTTTCCTCGGGTTAGTAGAACAAATTATCTGCCACCGGACAACAAGAAGCCCCAGAGAGGGGGTTTCCCAGCCGCCCGGGTCAGGCTTTTATTTAGTGTTAGCAAAAGAAAAAAACACAAAAAAGAACACAGGTAGCAAAAGAAAAAAAAACAAAAAAAAGAACAAGAGAACAAAGCAAAACATGTTAAAGCTGTATATATGTAGTTATAACATAAATAGCAAAAAAAAGATAGTTACAGTTATTTTTAAACAAGGCAAGCAAGAGCTTATTGCTCTCTAAATGCTCGCCCTCGGATAAAAGGTTCTAAGAAAATAACGGAATTATTCTTGAGTTTTAAAGTGAAAGAACTTAGCAGAAGTACACAAGACAACATCAGCTGGCAATACATTCCAGACATTTTCTGTGAAAAAAAGAATTTAGAGTTTGATGATTTATTACAATGTCGTAACCTTAGTTTGCATGAATGGCCTCTAGTGACAGTCTCGCGAACAATTTCAATATATTTGACAAGCTGACAATCATACAGACCATTTACAATTTTATAAACAGTGACCATATCAAAAATTATAGGTCTCATTTCTAGGGATTTCAAGTTGCACTTTTTGAGCCGTGCGGGATAGCTATTTTGCGGTGATTACCGCGGTAATTACCGCAAAAACCGCGGTAATTTTTGTGGTTTGCGGTAATGAAAAATCGTTACCGCGCCCACCCCTAGTCCAAATGTTGACAGTCCGAAAGTGAGACAAATGTTGACAGTTCGAAATTGAGACACTATAGATTTTCAATCGTTGCAAGTCTTAGATTGTTCGAAACAGTTTTTAAGCGAACATTACACCGAAATATAGGAGTAGGACTAATAATGTTCGCAAATTATTAGCTGCAGACAATTTCAACGACGTACATTTTGCTTCAATAAATCGGCCCCAGAAATCAAGACAGGTTACTCACTACTTGCCTGTTGTCTAACTGTCGCTTATATCATACCTGTCTTGAAATAACAGTGCAATAACTAACGACAATAACTAAGTGCACGCTGCTAGATTCACAGCGTGCCGTATAAGTTAGTTATAGCACTGCCGTAGGCGTGCATCTTAGTTATTGCACTGTTATTTCAAAACAGTCATAACATAAGTACATTATAATACTCTGTAGCGTGCACTCAGCAATCATTTGCACTGGCACGTGAAGCCGCGTGCATAAACTCGTGCGCTGCGCGCACTCGTTTATGCACTTGGAGCTTCACGTAACAGTGCGTATAAATTACTGAGTGCACTCTACATCGTGCTATAACCTACACTTTGTTTGAATCTAGCATTGTGTTGTTTTAATATTTTATCTATATTTCTGTTGCTTTGTGTCTAGGTTTGTAGTGATGTTGCTTTGAGCCTAGGTCTGTGTTGCATGTAGCCTAAGTTGCTGTTGGTTTCAGAATGGGGTCTTAGTTGGCTCGCTGTTTCTTTGAGTCTAGGTTTGTGTGTCGCCTGTTTTCTTGCTGTTGCCTTGAGCCTAGGTTTGTAGGTCGCCTGTTGTCTAGCTGTCGCTTTGTTTGAATCTAGTTTTGTGTTGCTTTAAGTCTAGGTTTGTGTTGCTTGAAGTCTATGTCTGTGTTGCTTTGAGGCTAGGTTTGTGTTGCCTGTCGTCTACGTCTGTTTGTTGTTGGTTTTCGAATAGGGTCTTAGTTGGCTCGCTGTTGGTTTAAGCCTAGGTTTGTATTGCCTTTAGTCTAGGTTGCTGTTGGTTTGAGAATAGGGTCTTAGTTGGCTCGCTGTTTCTTTGAGTCTAGGTTTGTGTGTCGCCTTTGTCTAGCTGTTGCTTCGAGTTTAGGTTTGTGTTGCTTTGAGTAGCTTTGAGAATGGGGTCTTAGTTGGCGCGCTGTTGCTTTGAGTCTACGTTTGTGTTGCCTTTAGTCTAGGTTGCTGTTAGTTTGAGAATAGTAGGTTTTAGTTGGCTCGCTATTTGTTTGAGCTTAGGTTTGTGTGTCGCCTGTTGTCTTGTTGTTGCTAAAGAGTCTAGGTTTTTGTTGCTTTGAGTAGCTTTGAGAATCGGGTCTTAGTTGATGCGAGGTTGCTTTAGAGAGAGAGATATTTATTAAAAAATAAACCACCGGCTAACAAATTTTGCTAGCATGTTATAACATTCTACAAGAACCGGTGTTCCTACGGGTTAGTAACAAATTATCTGCCAGCGGACAACAAGAAGCCCCAGAGGGGTTTAAGCCGCCCGGGTCAGGCTTTTATTTAGTGTTAGCAAAAGAAAAAAAAACAAAAAAAAGAACAAAGTAGAACAAAGCAAAACATGTTAAAGCTGTATATATGTAGTTATAACATAAATAGAAAAAAAGATAGTTCAGTTATTTTTAAACAAGGCAAGCAAGAGCTTATTGCTCTCTAAATGCTCGCCCTCGGATAAAAGGTTCTAGAATAACGGAATTATTCTTGAGTTTTAAGTGAAAGAACTTAGCAGAAGTACACAAGACAACATCAGCTGGCAATACATTCCAGACATTTTCTGTGAAAAAAAGAATTTAGAGTTTGAGATTTATTACAATGTCGTAACCTTAGTTTGCATGAATGGCCTCTAGTGACAGTCTCGCGAACAATTTCAATATATTTGACAAGCTGACAATCATACAGACCATTTACAATTTTATAAACAGTGACCATATCAAAAATTATAGGTCTCATTTCTAGGGATTTCAAGTTGCACTTTTTGAGCCGTGCGGGATAGCTATTTTGCGGTGATTACCGCGGTAATTACCGCAAAAACCGCGGTAATTTTTGTGGTTTGCGGTAATGAAAAATTGTTACCGCGCCCACCACTAGTCCAAATGTTGACAGTCCGAAAGTGAGACAAATGTTGACAGTTCGAAATTGAGACACTATAGATTTTCAATCGTTGCAAGTCTTAGATTGTTACTAAGCGAACATTACACCGAAATATAGGAGTAGGACTAATAATGTTCGCAAATTATTAGCTGCAGACAATTTCAACGACGTACATTTTGCTTCAATAAATCGGCCCCAGAAATCAAGACAGGTTACTCACTACTTGCCTGTTGTCTAACTGTCGCTTATATCATACCTGTCTTGAAATAACAGTGCAATAACTAACGACAATAACTAAGTGCACGCTGCTAGATTCACAGCGTGCCGTATAAGTTAGTTATAGCACTGCCGTAGGCGTGCATCTTAGTTATTGCACTGTTATTTCAAAACAGTCATAACATAAGTACATTATAATACTTTGTAGCGTGCACTTAGCAATCATTTGCACTGGCACGTGAAGCCGCGTGCATAAACTCGTGCGCTGCGCGCACTCGTTTATGCACTTGGAGCTTCACGTAACAGTGCGTATAAATTACTGAGTGCACTCTACATCGTGCTATAACCTACACTTTGTTTGAATCTAGCATTGTGTTGTTTTAATATTTTATTTATATTTCTGTTGCTTTGTGTCTAGGTTTGTAGTGATGTTGCTTTGAGCCTAGGTCTGTGTTGCATGTAGCCTAAGTTGCTGTTGGTTTCAGAATGGGGTCTTAGTTGGCTCGCTGTTTCTTTGAGTCTAGGTTTGTGTGTCGCCTGTTTTCTTGCTGTTGCATTGAGTCTAGGTTTGTGGGTCGCCTGTTGTCTAGCTGTCGCTTTGTTTGAATTTAGTTTTGTGTTGCTTTAAGTCTAGGTTTGTGTTGCTTGGAGTCTATGTCTGTGTTGCTTTGAGGCTAGGTTTGTGTTGCCTGTCGTCTACGTCTGTTTGTTGTTGGTTTTCAAATAGGGTCTTAGTTGGCTCGCTGTTGGTTTAAGCCTAGGTTTGTGTGTCGCCTGTTGTCTAGCTGTTGCTTCGAGTTTAGGTTTGTGTTGCTTTGAGTAGCTTTGAGAATGGGGTCTTAGTTGGCTCGCTGTTGCTTTGAGTCTAGGTTCGTGTTGCCTTTAGTCTAGGTTGCTGTTAGTTTGAGAATAGTAGGTTTTAGTTGGCTCGCTATTTGTTTGAGCTTAGGTTTGTGTGTCGCCTGTTGTCTTGTTGTTGCTAAAAAGTCTAGGTTTTTGTTGCTTTGAGTAGCTTTGAGAATCGGGTCTTAGTTGACGCGAGGTTGCTTTGAGAGAGAGAGAGATTTATTAAAAAATAAACCACCGGCTAACAAATTTTGCTAGCATGTTATAACATTCTACAAGAACCGGTGTTCCTACGGGTTAGTAACAAATTATCTGCCAGCGGACAACAAGAAGCCCCAGAGGGGTTTCAAGCCGCCCGGGTCAGGCCTTTATTTAGTGTTAGCAAAAGAAAAAAAACAAAAAAAAGAACAAAGTAGAACAAAGCAAAACATGTTAAAGCTGTATATATGTAGTTATAAAATAAATAGAAGAAAAGATAGTTCAGTTATTTTTAAACAAGGCAAGCAAGAGCTTATTGCTCTCTAAATGCTCGCCCTCCGATAAAAGGTTCCAGAATAGCGGAATTATTCTTGAGTTTTAAGTGAAAGGACTTAGCAGAAGTACACAAGACAACATCAGCTGGCAATACATTCCAGACATTACAAATTCTGTTAAAAAAGAATTTAGAGTTTGAGATTTGTTACAATGTCGTAACCTTAGTTTGCATGAATGGCCTCTAGTGACAGTCTCGCGAACAATTTCAATATATTTGACATGCTGACAAGTCATACAGACCATTTACAATTTTATAAACAGTGACCATATCAAAAATTATACGTCTCATTTCTAGGGATTTCAAGTTGCACTTTTTGAGCCGTTCGGGATAACTAAGATTTGACATACCATTTAGACGTTTAGTAAAAGCTCGCGGTACGTTTTCAATTAAATCAATGTCTTGAAGAGTATAAGGAGACCACACTTGCGAACAGTACTCGAGAATAGGTCTTATATAACTTCTGAAAAGTTTTAAAAGGACCACTGTATCACGACTACAGAAACAGCGAAATATTAAACCCATTCGTTTGCAGGCTTTACTTTTAAAGGATTGGGCATGTGCCGAAAAACTCAATTTTTTAGACAATAAAATGCCTAAATTTTTAACTAAATCAACATATTGAATACAGTCATTAGCAACATAATATTGTCTAATTCATATTCCATGTTCCATATATGCCTGCAGGCATGCTGACGTGCTATGCTGCCTGCAGGCCTAGGCTGGATCGCCCAGGCCAGCTGAACTGGTTTTCCCAGGCCAGCTGAACTGGTTTTCCCAGACAGACTAGCTGAACCACTTTTTATAAGTGGCGTGACATTCCTTAACTTTTTATCGCATTCCTCCAAATCTGGGAAATGCGAGGTTACTAAATATAGCCAAAACTGGTTCCTGTGCGCGCCTATATAAAGTCGCACGCAGCCTCAGAGTCAGAGTCAGTTAGTTGCACCTCGAGAGGCGGTCGGTCCTCACGCAGTACGGAGACACTCTACACTGGAAACTCTCTAGGTAGGGTGTATTAGTTCTGAGTGCTCGAAGACTTCTTGTCCCTTTTGTACGCGTACTGCTTGCCAATAAAGACATTCATTTGTCTTTGGTGTTGACTCTCAGTTGTAGCGCTAGGGTAGTTTAGGAACAGGGTTATACAGTTGTCGGAGCCTCTCCGTTTCACCTCCGAACCCTAGTACCCGCTACAAGTGGTGCCGAAACCCGGGACTCAACTCAACTTTCTTTTTTCAAAAATTCAAGACCAAGAGACAAAATCTTTTCATAGTCTGTGGCTTTCATTGTGTTTACTGGCTTCGAGACAATTACACAATACACGAAGTCCTCCGACTAGATCCTACGTAAGGCGCACGAATACTACTAAACCGCACAGACATTCATGCCACCTTTGCTGGTGAAGCTTTGATGGGTTGGCCATGGGCCGAAGTGTATCCAGACAAAATTTTTTGGAACTATGCCGTAAATAATACGTGCTATGAATTTATATCAGTCCTTTTGCATCAGAGACTAATGTTTATAGCTCCAGGTAGTAGGGACATAGTTCAAGAATCACCGAAAGTCTCCTGCCTCAATCATATTCACGGTGTTTTTAGCGGCCCTTACGGATGGCAAACTCTAAGTGGCCCTGCACATGTTACTCACATACCTGCACAACTCCTGTTGACACAAACTAGACACAATATTGTTTTTAATAAACCGCCAATATTCCATAGCCAAAATGAAAGAATCCCTACAGCCATAGGTACCTATGGTACGTATGCTGTGTACACACATAAACTAGAACGGAGACTTAGTGCACTGATAGACTATACAACTGAACTATCACTTGACCCTAACACACTCAAGGAGACACTAGAAGGCATAGGACTTGGTGTTGGAAGTGCATTAGACACAGCGATCGGCATTGGTATGGGTGTTGAGCATATTTTCACCGGAGCTAGCAGAAGTGTAACAACCCTGACAAATTCGCTTCTGAAAGGTCCAATTCAGCTTATACTAAATATTCTAGTCATTTGTTCTATCATGGGTGTTATTGGTTTTGCAATATATTTAGTTACTACCAACCCTAAAATTAGACAGAGACTTTGTAAAATTAAGACTAAAAAACATGAAAGCAAAAGTACTGCAAGCAAACCGAACATTGAGGAAACGGAGGCGGGGACATCAATGACACTGCCACCATGGCCTCCTAAACTATTCAACCCCGATACATGCAACATGATAGAGACTCAGCCATCGGGCTCATTGACTATCAAAATTTTTGTTAGCGGTATACCACAAATAGCACTACTAGATACAGGTGCCAATATCACATTAATGTCAAAAGAAGTAGCAGACAACGTCGGAAAACCACTACAAACCTTAATGCGAGCTACATCAATAACTGGCCACCAGTTGCGTATCAAAGGAACAATAGTAGCAACCTTCAATGTAGCTAAGACGGAAATAAACCACAAGACGTTTATTGCAGACGAGCTACCTTATGACGTCGTTCTTGGGACAGACATAATTAAACAACTGGGTCAAATTAGACTTGACCTGAAAAATGAAAAACTGCAGATAGGAGACGAACTAGTGAAGACAGTTTCGACGGTAGCTGCAAAACGCAAGACACGACAATCCAAAGCATCTTCTTTCCTTAGTTGATGACATTATATTACAACCAAATATGTAGACTCTTCTTAGGTTACCCAACGCTAACTGCAGACAATTAATTCTGTGTTTTGAGCCCAACAATGACGTTTTGTCTCAATTCGGCGTACTCGCAGCACGCTGCATTGTAAGCATGCACGCCGACCACATTCCAATTCGCTTAATTAATCCACAAGACAAAAAGGTTTGCATACCTCATGAGACACTTATCAGGTCTTTAGATGCAATCATATCAGTTTTCAACATACAGTCCGTACCAAGACAAACTCATCAGGGAAATCCCCAACTCAAACCAGCCACAGACATACCAAACAACAAAACTCAAAATTCACCGAACGAACCTGACGTAAAAATGCCAGAGACTATACCCGACTGGCAAAAGAACCAACTGAAGCAGTTACTCATAGAGTATGGAGACGTGTTCGCAAAAACCGACAACGACTTAGGACAGACCGACGTAATTCAGCATCGCATCGATGTTGGAAATAATCAGCCAATTAAGATTCAACCTTACAGAAAATCCCCGGCTGAAAAGGCAAAAATTGAAAAGCATATCAACACAATGCTGCAAAATAAAGTGATCGAGCTGAGCACTTCGCCATGGGCCAGCCCTGTCGTAATAGTCAACAAGCAGCAATTTTATGCAAAATTTATTGAGTTTTGATCCATGGCCACATCAGCATATAGTTATGACCTACTGTAGTAGTTCTCAGAGCAACTGAATTTTTGGTAGAAAGGACATCAGCTGGAAGAATTCTCTTCAAAAGAATTTTAACCTGTCGCTCACATTTTTTCAAGTTTCAGAAAGGTTTTTTTTCTGTATTTTTGCAAAACTGTTTTTAAATTTTATCTCAAATAAAGTTACATACAATACGTAATAGTATGTAAAAAATTGTTTTTTTGAAAAAAAGAAATAAGAATATATAAAAGAGGTGTAGACGTAGAGGATCGAGCCTTGGACTTTTTGTGTGGACTCTTAGAATGCTAAACACTGCACCACAACCCCCAAGTCATGTAGCCCTAATTAGTTATTATTCTTATTCTTATTAAGCCCAAGGGTGGACCCGGGTCGTGGGTACCCGCTAGTACCCGCGGGTTGGGTTTGGTTGGGTCGGATAATTTGAGTCGTGGGTCAACCAGCGAGTACCCACTTCAGGCTGAACGGGTCGCTAAATTTTTTTCCAACCTGCGAAAGCTAAAAAAAATACCACGTCAGACTCTTATGTTACAGAATTTTGGTGCCGTAAATCGTTCAAAGTGGTAATGTGTCATGTGAATAATGTACAATGCATACTGTGCCAATTATATATAGTAAGGCATCAGCTGAAACACTTAATCATCAGGTAGGTTGCATACATTATAAAGAATGGTGGGTCAAAGTGGGTCGCGGTCGGTTGGGTCGCGGGTTACCCACAAGTGTCAGGCCGCGTACCCTGTATTGTGTCGCGACTCGCGACTCGAAAATTTTGACCCGCGTCCACCCCTGATTAAGCTATTTTAAAAATAACGACAAAACTTGATTTGCACTTTTCTCACGTGGCCAACCCGATACCAAATTTAAACGCAAACCTCTAAGTCCGTCTCACGAATTTTTAGTAAAAGTTAATAAGGTAGTATGCTATGTGGTACTCAAATAACTATTTACCAATAAAACCGTTATGCCAAAATATGATTAGGCAAGATTTTGTGGTTAATAAGTTGTTGTCAAACATAACTGAAACTACGGTCAAGGTGCGTTCTACTTACTGTTGGGACAATTTTTACTGTTTTTTCTGCTTTTTTTGAATAATTCTGGAAGTAATTTAATTCATTACCTAGTTTTAGATAATTAAAGCGCCTGTCAATGAAAAAAAATTGGTTTAGGGCTTTAAAAACCTTGAAAAAGGCCTAACTTGGCCATTTCGGCCCTACAGTAAGTTAGCTACCAACAACAAAACTGAGCCAGCTAGCTGGCTGCCTAGGCCAGCTCACACATTACAGAAAAATGACACACAAACACGCACACAAATTTACCACAGCGAATACACGTAAGACGTGTAAATTACGTAGGGCAAAACAAATGTAAAGTCCTGTCGCTACTGAGGTAGCGACAGGAAAAAGAAAGACGGAAGCGATCGATTTTGCGTAGACTATAGAAAGTTAAATGCCGTAACGCGAAAAGACACGTATCCATTACCCCGAATAGACGATATCCTAGACACGTTAGGGCAAGCTAAGTATTTTAGCACATTTGACTTATGTAGTGGCTACTGGCAGATAAGAATGCATCCAAAAGATGCCCCTAAGACAGCATTCACTTCATTTATGGGTTTACACCAATGGAAAGTAATGCTTTTTAGCCTATGCAATGCTCCTGCTACATTTCAGAGACTCATAGAATTTATTATGAAGGGACTGCAATGGAAAATTTTAGTTGTTTATTTAGACGATATTTTTGTATTTTCAGAGACATTCGAAGACCACATCAGAGACTTGACAGCAGTGTCCATCAGACTACGACAGCACAAGCTTAAGCTGAAAGCTCGTAAGTGCCACCTGTGTGTGCAAAGATTTCCCTTTCTTGGTCACATAATATCACCCAAAGGAGTCGAGCCAGACCCCGACAAAATTAAAAGTGTACAAAATTTCCCGAGACCAAAAAACGAAAAGGAAGTCAAACGCTTCCTTGGCTTGTGTTCTTTTTACCGAAAGTTTGTCCAAAATTTTTCAAAAATAGCTAGCCCTTTGACTTCTTTGTTAAAGAAAGCCACACCATTTTTATGGACAGATAAATGTGAACAGTCTTTTACTATCTTGAAAAGTAAGCTTAGTTCAGCACCTGTGCTTGCTTTTCCAGATTTTACGAAACCATTCATTCTAGAGACAGACGCTAGCGGTATAGGTCTAGGAGCCGTTTTAAGCCAAGAATCTAATGGTGAGACTCATCCCGTTGCTTATGCGTCCCGAACCTTAACAGTATGCGAGCAAAAGTAACCCGCAACTGAACAAGAAGCATTAGCCATAGTATGGGCCATTAATTATTTCCGATGTTATCTAGAAAACGGTAGTTTCACTGTTATAACTGACTGCGCCCCGCTCAAATGGCTACTTACAATCCAAAAACCATCAGGGAGACTAGCTAGATGGGGACTACTTTCGCAGCAATTTGCAAACAGAATGAGTGTGCAGTACAGACGGTGAGCATTCATTCGCTCGACTTTCAATTGCTCGACTTTCATTTGCTCGACAAAAAATTAAATGAATTTCCAATACGGCCTATGTTTACATTAGTTTGCGATTGCTCAACTTTCGCAGATCGCCAGCCCTTTAATTGGACCCCTATTGTTTGTCTTTATAATCCTAGTGTCTTCAAATGCTCGACAAATTTAACGTGACAATACTCTATTCACCTGTTAATTGCAAAAATCTACAACTCTTGCAAGTGCATATAACTTGTTACAAATGAATGGACAATTTAGGAGGCAATAAAAATTTATGACCCCATTGAAAATTTTTCCTACGCGCCATTTCTAAGTTACAAAAGAATGAGGGTGGTATGTGGTTAAAAGTGAATTGGCATCATGCTGCGTTTTGACCACCACCAAAGACCACTGACCATTATATAGACGTGTTCTGTAAATCACTTTTCACAGTTTTGTCATGGCTGAGTTACCGTATGTTGATTGTGAATCTGATGGCCGAGCATATCAAAATTGTCGATAAAATTCTTGAACGATTAGGTGGACAGCCATTGCCACGACAGAATCCTTTGTATAGCCAACTTGACGGTCGTATTCGGCAGCGCCAGTCTTGAACGATTAGGTGGACAGCCATTGCCACGACAGAATCCTTTGTATAGCCAACTTGACGGTCGTATTCGGCAGCGCCAGTCTTGAACGATTAGGTGGACAGCCATTGCCACGACAGAACCCTTTGTATAGCCAACTTGACGGTCGTATTCGGCAGCGCCAGTCTTGAACGATTAGGTGGACAGCCATTGCCACGACAGAACCCTTTGTATAGCCAACTTGACGGTCGTATTCGGCAGCGCCAGTCTTGAACGATTAGGTGGAAAGCCATTGCCACGACAGAACCCTTTGTTTAGCCAACTTGACGGTCGTATTCGGCAGCGCCAGTCTTGAACGATTAGGTGGACAGCCATTGCCACGACAGAACCCTTTGTATAGCCAACTTGACGGTCGTATTTGGGAGCGCCAGTGTTGAAGGATTAGGTGGAAGCAGCCATTGCCGCGACAGAACCCTTTGTATAGCCAACTTGACGGTCGTATTCGGAAGTGTCAGTCCAAAATTTACATTCGCCACTCTCTAGACTATCTTTGTGCGTTAGCTCATTGGTACTCCTGAATGTGTGGTCTGACTTTATATGTGTGTATTGTTGTGATTTTATGTGTGTTTGGTCAGTGAGAGGAAATATGTAGAAATTAGTAATTGTAGATTACATTTTTTCTCAAGTTGTAGTTATGTCACGGGTCTAGGTAAATGTCAGTACCAGGTTAGATGCACTTGCAATAGTTCTAAATTTTGCAATTAACCGTTGAATAGAGTATTTTCACCTTAAATTTGTCGAGCATTTGAAGACACTAGGATTGTAAAAGCAAACAATAGGGGTCAAATTAAGCGGCTGACGATCATCCGAAAGTCGAGCAATCGCAAACTAATGTAAACATTGGCTGCTTTGGAAATTTGTTAAATTTTTGTCGATCTAAACGAAAGTCGAGCAGTATTGTAAACCCGAGCGTAATGAAAGTACGCCGTACAGGACCAGGTCGTAGTAATTCATGTGCAGACGCTTTATCACGCATTAATTAGACTCAAGACACTGTTATTGCATCTGTTACTGAGATTTGAGACCTCCAGCGTCAAGACGACCACTGTGAAAAAATTTTGCGACATATCATGAGCTCTCCTTATGACAATGAGGACAAAGAAAATGTCACCGAATCAATTTCGCAAAGAAATGGAGACAGCAATGAAGCTGGTACTGATACTACAACTCAGTATGTCATGAAAGACGGATGCTTATATTTTGTCACAAACACAAAAAACAGCAGACCTAAGGAAGTCCTGGTTATTCCAAAGACTCTTCAACTCGAAATACTAAAACAGTTTCACGACTCACCGTTAGGCGGACATTTAGGGTTTTCTTGTACGTATCAAAAAATTAAAAACAAAT
>JASANF010000351.1:0-14942 GCA_030248245.1 Trissonchulus sp. WLG1_4
AAGTTAGTGGATAAGTGACTGCAATCATGACAGTCAGTCAAAAACGGATCATCTGTCAGGCGATCCTTCGTAATCCACCATCAGGCAATCGTTCCGGATCATGTATGGTGAAATGCCACACAATCCTTCTAGATCCAACTATCAGGCAATCGTTCCGGATCATGTATGGTGAAATGCCACACAATCCTTCTAGATCCAACTAGAAACCGACCTAGACCAATACAACAAACTGACGTTATCATAGCGATGAAATACTCTGGTTATTACAGCAGTCAAAGATTTTTGTGTTGCTTTCCCCAAATCGTTCCATACAGACTCAGTAGAATCGGTTCTTCTTGCACTCATGCATACACACGCGCACACACACACCAAATAGGTTTTGCTAGGCAGCGGCTGTAGATAAGAGACTGCAAGCTGAATCAATGCACTGAAACTGATCATGATGTACATGCAATTTTTGTTTCACTGCATTGACTGAACTTAATATATATGCATGGCCGCTGAGGCGGCCGCGCAAAAATGCCATTCCGAAACCTCCGGATTAAACAGACTTAACTTTTATTGCGCTTCTTTTCAATCGGACTAAACGGACTTAACTGTTCACGCCAATGTTAACCGTGCATGTTCAACACGTTTATATAGTCCAGTGGTAGTTTTGAAGTAGGGTCAGACTAAAATTGAGCCGCTGATTCCTTATAACTCGTTTAGTCCGTTTAACCTGATTTGCCATTCCTAAACCTCGGACTAAAAGAAGTCCAGTCCGTTTAATTCGGTAAAAGAATGGGCCCCTGGTTTTCTTGTGTTACGTATATACTAAAACCAATGGGCCTCCCGGGGCCCCGACTACAGCACTGGGCGTAGGGGCACAATATTTATGAGGGAGGCTTTCGTCAGTGTTCGCAAGATATTGTAAGACTCAAAAAATTTCGAAGCATTCGAATGAGCATAACGTCACATGTATATAACATAAAGCAATTTATATATATATAAAGTTTGATGAAGCTTAATTATTGAAGCTACTGACGGAAATTTTTTTGCGCAACATTCTTACCAGATAAGTACCCCATGCAATGCACCTACTAGTGTTCGTGACCGGCTGCGTTAGTCGCTGGCCGGCTCCGGCGGGCAAAGATGTTCGGCCGGCCGGCCCGCAAAAAAATCCGGCCAGTAACAAACAAGAGCACCTACACGTTTCATCTTTTTTTCTAAAAATCAAAACAACGGGGGAAACTGACTATGACTTGATTAAGCATGAAACTTAGTCGGTTTTTTGCTGACTAATTCTTCATTCAAAGTTAAATATTAAAAGTATTTATTCCTTGCACTAAAGGTTGTTGACTCAATTGCTCCACACTTTTTTGACATTCTATGTTCAAATATAGTTAGTGTGTACTGTTATGCAGTTCATTTGGCCAAAGTTCGGGTTCGGGTGGTTCGGGTACGAATGGTTCGGGTTCGGGTTCGGGTACGTTTCGAAAAAATCCCAACACTACTCTAGGTCTTGATCTTTGACTAAAAAGTATATTATCAGGGTTGGCGCGATAGCGCCCAACCCTAGAATAGGAAAATTGAACACTATTGCGGATTTTGAGAATTTGAACTTTTGGTAGCTCAAAATATAGAAGAGCTTTTTACACGAAATTTTGTGTGTGTACACCCCTTGACAATACCTAAGTGCTGGCAAAATTTCAGCCGGATCGGTCAAGTATTTTCTGAGATACCCCCAGGGACCCCCCAAAATTCACGGACTTTCGCTCTTTTTTTTCCCAGAACTTTTCTCGCCGGTATATAGTTCATCCGAGCGACACCTTTTTTGGTTTTTCACATTTCGTATATCCTGCAATAGACACGGAAAAAATGGTTTTGCTCGGGTGCTTCCGCGAGAGGCTGTGCTGGGAGGGGGGAAACGCCTTTTTTGGGGTCCAAAGGGAGGGGGAAACGATTAAGTACGAAAAAGTTTAGCACACGTTTTAAGAAGTTGCGCAAAACGGCCAGTCATGATCTTTTGCATGTGAGGTGGTACAGTAGTGGAATAGAAACTAACATGGGCTTTTTTTTAATTTCGGCCTATAAGCCCCAGGGCACGTGTATTACGGGGGTAGGTTCGCTACGGGCAGTGGAGCTATCATGGTTATAGCTGGAGGTCTACGTTTTGTATACGAATATTAACCCATATGCTGTACATTCACTGGTATTACCACTTTCTTGCTCAGATGTTGAATAGTCCCCTAGACGGTACCCCCCCCACGGTAGGCTGTATGTCATGGATGCGCGTACGTAACTTCATAGTAGAATAATTAGGTTTGCTGTTTGTTTTTCATAATAGTTCAAGTTTTTTCGTGTAATATGGATTGTGAACTTGCGAACATATCATATTAATACCCATTGCCCCACCGATTGCCCTCCCCCCAGGGTGTTCCCAAAGGGGACTTGGGACCCTTTTGCACTTTTGGGGTCTAAACTTTTTTTCGAGTTTATTCTCAAAAACTTGTCTCTAGGGATAGTTTGGTGTCCTGAACACGAATCTGGGATTGCCTATACCCACTCTGGACACCCATGACCCCCAGGGTGCCACCTAGGGGGTCAAAATTGGTCAATTTTTTCGAATTTGAAATTTTGATGTCCATTGGGGTAATTTGACCCCCTGAACACGAATCCGGGGTTCATTTTTGTCTGTGACTGTCGTAAACTCTCCTGCGACCCCCTCCTACGGTTCCCCCCCCCCCACAACGGATCCAAGGGGTCAAGTTTTGAAAATTCGGATTTTGATGTTCATATGTGTATATAATTTGACTCCCTTGTAATAAGCTGCCTAGACGCACACAGCCGCTTGAAGACACCTTGAGGCCAATGCAGCAATACAGTTTAATAGCGCACACACATGCACACGCGTCAGCTCGTGTTGAGGCTCCCTAGACTGGACCCACCAGTCGAACTGGCAGCCGCTTTTATACCCCGGATGAGCTGTTCTTAAAATAGAATCAGCTCATGGTGGAATGTGGTGTGACCTTTAGTCACGCCACATTCCAGACTCGTCGGGCAGGCCAGGAATCCGAGGAATGCGTGAGAACTGCGTGAGCCAGCAGCTAGGCTGTCGGATTAAGCTAGGGCTGACTTTAGGCTGGTGACTAATAAGGGTGATAGCTAAGTTAGCTAACTGGAACAGTTAGCTAAGTTAGCTAATAGGACTTAGCTCAGATAGGCAATTACGTACAATTAAGTACGATTAAAGTAGATACGTATGTACCGTTAGAATAGGTTACTACACCCTGAACACGAATCTGAGGTCTATTTTAGTCTATGACGCTCGTTGACTCCCCTGCGACCCCACCACCTCCCTCAGGGTACCCTTCCCCCCCGACAGGGGTCCAAGGGGTAAAACTTTCAAAATTTGAATTTTGATGTCCATAGAGATAATTTGAGCCCCTGATTACGAATCCGTCGTTTGTTTTTGTCTAGAACCTCCCTGGATTCCAAGTTTCCAACACCCCCCGAACGGGGTCCAAAGGGTCAAATTTTACATAGGTACATACATATATACATATATATATATATATATATATATATATATATATATATATATGTGTGTGTGTGTGTGTGTGTGTACACATGCAGTGGCGTACCCAGAAAAAAATTTCGGGGGGGGGGAATGACTTTTCGATTTTTTGTAATGGGTTAAAATGCACTTTTTAGCAATTTTAACACTCGTAAAACGCCTTACAAACGCAAGATTACTAAACCACAAGACTGCAGGGGTCTGGGGGCGGCAGCCCCCAGAAAAAAATAAGGAAAATTTTCGATTTCTTGGCCAAATTCTGTCAATTGGAGGCGTATTAGAAAGTTTTTCCGGCCCGACCATAAAAACCAAAGGACACAAGGTTGCAGGGGTCTGGGGGCGGCAGCCCCCAGAAAAAAATTGGCGATTTTTCCAATTTTTAGATCGAATTTGGTCAACTGGAGACGTATCAGAAATTTTTCCGACAAAATTTAAAACTAAAGATGGGAGTGTCATATCAGACGGTGTATTCCACAAGTAAATGTAGCATAATATACTCGTGTAGACATGCACGTGCAGCATAATGTAGTTGTGTATACATTAGTGATGTGGATCGGATCGGATCGGTCCGAAATTTTGATGCCGATCCGATCCGATTGCTTGATTGGCGATCCGATCCGATCCGGCGATCTGATCCACATTCCACATAGGCTTTGATGAAAGACAATAACGAGGAATAGTAAGCCACATAGTGGCAGGGGTCTGGGGGCGGCAGCCCCCAGAAAAAAATTTGGGAAAATTTTTGATTTTTAGGCCAAATTTAGTCTATTGGAGACGTATCAGAAAATTTTTCCGGCCGGACCATAAAAACCAAAGGGGGGACCCTTGTGTAAAAAATCACTGGGGAAAAATTTCGGGGGGGGGGGGGGGAATTCCCCCCATTCCCCCCCCCCCCTGGGTACGCCCTTGTACACATGTACACTTACGTACATAATATATACTACATTGGTCCGCTTCAGGCAGTGAAGCCGTCTTAGCTATATGTAGTGATAGCTATGCTCTGTGCTTCGTTTCCGCTACAGCGGAAAAAGAGAGAGGACTAGTAAGAAAAAATGCCCTTGTCGGGCGGCTCCTTGGGTAGAATAGGTTATAAAGCTTTGGTACAAGACTTTATTAACGAGAATATGCAATTCGTGTGAGCTCGTTAAAGTAGGTGGGCTAGGTAAACCTGTTGAGAATAGGAATATGATCTTCGTAGGGCAGACACTGTTTTCCGCACCCTATTCGCGCGAACTTACAGCCCGTTCTGGGTTTGTTTCACTGTATTTTTTTCTTATTATTATTGTTGTTGTAAATGCTTGATAAAAAGGTTCTGTGAGATAAGTGCAGACCTTATCCAGATCCTTAACTTATCGTTTGATCAAAATTTATGTATGTGTTACTTTGTAAGGATCTTACTTCATTCGACTTACTTCATTCGATCCTATTTGAATTATGCATATTGTGTTAGATGTGTTTAAGCTAAAGTAGGAACAACTCCAAAATCTGAGAGTTCATTATCTAAAAGCAAGAGCTTAACTCGTACAAGAAACTGCGACCTAAATTGACCCATTTATGAAGTGCAAAATACATTGGTGCGAGGTAGGGTTTTCAGCGTCCTTGTCAGCCGAGAACTTTAGAACTCCCTGACCGATTGTTTGCACACCCCCGAATCATTTCAGCCGTTCATCCAAAAGACGACATTTCAGCTAAGATTATTATGAGTGCCCGCTCTAACGTTTTTGCCATTTGCCAATGTTGAGTTAGTGTAGAAAAAGCCTCTATGTTACATGAGCAAAGATATAATTTAGCTGAAGGTCGCGCGAATAGGGTGCGGAAAACAGTGTCTGCCCTACGAAGATCATATTCCTATTCTCAACAGGTATATATATATACCTAGTCCACCTACTTTAACGAGCTCACACGAATTGCATATTCTCGTTAATAAAGTCTTGTACCAAAGCTTTTACAAGCTCAGACTAAGTATTTTTCCGCTTTAGACAGACAATAACCTATTCTACCCAAGGAGCCGCCCGACAAGGGCATTTTTCCTTACTAGTATATATCTCAATAGTCAATCTCATGGTTTCTACTCTGGTGGTTTATAATTGAATTGAAACAAAGGTCTATCGAATGATTGGAGAAATTTTCGGCTGATATTTGGTCCAATCAATTTTGAAAGCCTTCAGCCAGTTAGCAAACACGAGTTGGCTTTGTCGCTCTCAGTGTGCCATAAGCTTTAACCAGTGCTAAATTTTAAGTTTCCTGCTTGCCTCACTCCAATTGTTGACTAGACGTCATATATCATAATTTTAAGTCCAGCTGTAGCTAGAATTATAGTAATTTGTTGTTTTTTGCGATTCTGTTTCATCCATTTTTTAATGAACTTTGAAGTAAAATAGCATTGATTTATATATTAGCTTCGCCTTTAAAGCGATAGTTGGGGAGTAAATTGAAAGAATTTGCTATTTTGTTGAAGTATATACTTAAAAAGTTGAGAAAAATTATTTTTTAAAAATAAACTCGTCAGCTATGTATGTACATATATGTTTTTTTAATTCACGTTTTTGAATATTTCACAATATGTTTTATCATCTTATTTCACAGTAACCCCCTGGTATCAGCCGTAAATTAGCTTTATTATCACCAAGTGTCCGCTGCTTATTTGTCAGCCTTATTTGTTTTTTGTGCAAGCATCTTTGAGGTTTGAGTCTAATTGTCTTCAGAAAACTTGTGCTATGTATATTTTTTTGCAGTAGACTAATTTTCGGTCCTTAACGAATTTGCAGACGCCAAAGTATGAATTATTCATTCCTAGTTGACAGGCTTGGCTTTTCATAATTTGTTTACATCGGTTCATTTTGCTTCGACTGATTTGGGCACTTGGCTGCTTAATTTGGTTAATATTGCTATGCTATTTTTAATAATTTAAGTAGTATTGGATTTGGATAAGCTATTTATTTACTATATATATTACTTATAGGGATCGACCGGATATCCGGATCCGGATCCGGCCGGATCCGGATCCAAACCTGCCGGATCCGGATCCAGTATCAAATTGGCACTTCTTGACGACACCTAATTGTTCCAAGGGTCCCCCCTTTGGTTTTTATGGTCCGGCCGGAAAATTTTTCTGATGCGTCTCCAATTGACCAAATTTGGCCTAAAAATCAAAAATTTCCCCCAATTTTTTCCTGGGGGCTGCCGCCCCGAGACCCCTGCAACTCTTTGGCTTATATATATATACTATTCCTTGTTATTATCTTTTATCAAAGCCTATATATACATGAGTACATTATGCTGCATTTAGTTGTGTAATACACTGTCTTCTGTCTGATGTGACGTTCCCATCATGTGTTTTATTTTCCTGTCGGAAAAAATTTCTGATACGTCTCCAGTTGACCAAATTCAACCGAAAAATTGAAAAATTCTTTATTATTTCCTGGGTGCACCACTGGTTTTTACTACAAACAGAGTCAATTCATTGCCCTCAATATGGCTGCGGCTATAACAAATTAGCGTAAAGATGAAAAACGCTATTATAAAAAGTCAAAAACTTCAGACCCCCGCCCACCCCTCCCCAAATCGAAGTCTGGGACAGCCAGTGGTCAAGTTAGACAAAAAAAATTTTTGAAATTTTTTCATTTTTGGAAAAATGTCTGTGTGCCTCAGACTGGATCCGGCAGGAATTTTCGATCCGGTCGATATCTTTCTATTAGAATAATAATATTTATATATTCGTTGAAGATTTTTTAATATGATATGTTAACTTGACACTAACCCGGGAAAATGACGATTTCGACTATTTTGAGGCAGTTAAAAGCAATTAAGCGGGTTTGACAGTTAATTTTTGGTCTGGGTGGCCGGGTGGGGTTGACGGGGTGTAGTCTTTGGCAAGTTTCGTTCTAAGTTTGCGATTGCTTGAGAAAACAGGCCAACAGGATAAAGTAACGCTTACTGGCTTTCGTTCTAATAACTGACACACAAAGGAAACTGTCTGGTTATTACATGACGTAACCGTTCTTGTCTGAATTCAATTTCCCAAACAAATCTACACTAAGTTGTTTTAATTTTGCTAATTAAGTGTCCTTGTATATAATGTAATTTAGTTATTTATAGTACCAAACTGTTTTTATCAAATTATTTTGCAGAAGCAGACTCATATTTAGCGACTTGTACCGGTTATATTAATTGATGACTAATTAATTATTAGTTTGAATTATCTGTAGCTTATTCATTCTCATGCTTATTAGACTGTATAACAGTAGCCACTTTTCAAGGGTCGCTTGTGAAAGTTTTTCAATGCGCTTTCAAAAAACAATCGAGAAGTTTAGTCACAATTATTTTCTTATTTAGAAAAGTACATATAGATCTGTTAAGTTTACGCAAAAATCAAATATAATAGCAGAAGCAGAAATATTTTGATTGTTGGGGCTTGCGTGTAATTTAGCGCGTAGAGCTGCGGAGCTCCATAATTGTGTTTTTCACGGGGAAAGCGGTCCCGCGGGTATGGAAGAGAAGCTTAGGGCTTAGGTTCCAGAATGTTCGGACAAAGGTCCTTCTGCTATATATTTTTCCCTGTGCATATTAGAGCTTAAAAAATTAAACACTTTATTTTTGAACTAGTTTTGACTAAAGTATTTAGTTTGACTACCATATATAAGTTAATTAATTGACAGTTATCATACATATACGCGGCAGACGAAGTCTCAGTCTTGAGGGGGGACTTCTCTTGTCCCCGATTTTTAGAAATTTCAGGGGGTGCTTATCTCGAAGTTTAAGGGACGTGAGCTCATATTTTTAATTTTTGTCTAAGAAAAGACAATGTTGCGCAAAATTTTGGCATTTTTCGCATTTCTCACTTTTGCAGCATTTTACAGCAATCATATTCATTACATTCAAACAGCGATCGATATTCAGAAGGGGGGCATGTTCCAAACAGTTGGGCTCAAAAGCCCCTTCCCCGGAGCCTACACCCCTCGCCCTCAGTAAACACCTGTGTGCGTATTATATATGTAAACAATAAACATGTACGTATATTGTACAATATTACACTTTGCGAATAACGTATCTTTTGCATGTTCAATAACGTCATATAAAATGCGGCGGACATAAAAAGCATCCGGCTCATACCCAATGCAGCCAAATCACCCTAAGACTTCTTAATCGTAAGCCTTGTATCGGGTTATAAAGCTGTTTTCTAGACAAGCTCGTTGAATGTCTAGACAAAATTAAGTCAATTTGGCATAACTAAGCTCATGTATACTTGGACTTTGCCAGTTTTTTGGAACCTCGTGTGAATTTATAAAGTATATATATAAGCAAGAAAGTAAGTGAATTAAGAAGTGTGGTAGATTGTATAGCTCGGCTCGAATAGTGGTAAGAAGCAAGTTAAGCGGGTGTAAGGTGAAAACGGGTGTAGACTGGTCAAAAAATTGTTACTTTTTTCGCTAAAACATGATTTTTTGTCAGACTTAGACAGACTTCTAGCATGGGCCAAATTTCGGTACATGACCCCCCCCCGGGAAGAGATCCCCGTGTTAACGTATGGGTGAGTGAACACTGAACACTTAACTTCCCACTAGCCTTCGCCGAAAATCGGTCCCAGAGGAGGGAGGGGGAGTGCCGTTAGGGCGCCACGATGAACAATATTAATAAAGGCTCCCGGTCCCGGTGTGTGCAAAAACTGGGCACATAGAAAAACTTGATCAGTTTTTTTGAATTTTGGCCAAAATTGTCTGGAACACTACTTTTGGGTAGAAAAAAGTATATAACAGTTGTGTCAGGCTTGGGGCAAGTATGTCACGAATTAGTTGGCCCAGAGGTTCGTTTCGTACCAAGGGGGTGTATATAATACCCGAAATTTTTTTTCGAATATACATTATAAAGGTAAAGGTATATATATACAATATTATATACTTATATATACATTACATATTATACTTATATATTATATATATATTATATATATATTATATATATATATATATTATATATATATATATATATATATATTATATATATTATATATATATGTATATATATGTACATGTCTGGTATACGTATAACGTATATATGAATAAGGGCACGGTTGGCTTCAGAATTTCAGGGAGATTGGAGGGTCTCGAAAATTTTAGATTCTGATTTCCGATCAGAGCACCTGGGTGGAGTCAGGAACAGCAAATTTGAGTCGTCAGAGTCTCTAAGATTTGGCTGGAGCCTGAAATTAGGACCATTTTTAATATATAATATTAAATGCGCTATGCGCCCGGGCCCCTCAGACCAATAAAATTTTGTTTCCTAATCTTTTCGTGATACTGAGAAGCTTATTTAGATTTGAAAATATTTGCGGGAGCCGAGAATTAATGAGCCTTTTTTGATGTTTTTTTTATGATTGCTTGCTTTCTGTGTAAAATTTTATATTATGCAGCTTCTTGGATCTGTCCGCCCCCAGATTCTTCCAGTAGGTTTGCAATACAGTAAAGTAATTTTCTCAAGTAAAGTAAATTTAAAACTTTCTCTAGTAAAGTTGCATTTTGAAAGTGGCGGGGTCGCTCCCCTCCATCGAAAAAATTTTCTGGCTGACAATAATGTTTTGAGTAGATATATGTATAATGTATATATTATATATAGCATACCAGTATAGTATATTATATATATATATATATATTATATATATATATATATATAATTACTTCTTAGGCTTGAACCCCCCATTTTCATTATTCTATCGAGTGGCCTATCAATTAGGTTTTTCGGACTCTTAGCCGTTTCTAGTAATATGTAACTACGTAATTTAGTTTTTAATCAACTAAAAAACGGAGCTTGTTTTGCCAGATTTTTTGTTTCTAAATTCATTTTTTAACATCCATCAATTTTGATATCTCTATTGTAACCGGCAACACTTATTCCTTAGACATAAGCTAATAGACTCGGTTCCATTGTTGGGCTGAAATTATATCTCAGGTTTTTTGTCATCTCCCCATCTTGGCCATTATTTTAATTCAGCTCGAGAAAGGGAAAATGATGCTTTTTTAGGACTTGGCTCTAAGCCAAAATTTATTCGGCCATAAAATGAACGACGTACGCTGGTTGTGGTTGTTTACTACCGATTTTGGCTCTATATAAGGAATAAGCCAACAAGCTGGCTGCATTTTGTTAGCCAGTTTATTTTGTTCATAAATACTTTTGTCTGTTCTTTTGCCGCTTTGCTAAAATTCCTAAAGTTCAACATTTTTGCGTGAATAATAGTACATATATATATCTAGTTTTTAATTTTTGTATCAACCTCAAATATACTAAGTTTATTAAAATGTTTTAGTGTTATGATTTGACTGTTCTAGAAGTCTATATACTGGTTTTGATTTTTGCTTCTTATCCTACCGACCACAGTGGGAATCCAGTGTTCTAAACTTTGCATGCAAAAGCTTAAGGACGAGTATTTATATATATATATATATATATATATATATATATATATATATATATATATATATATATATATATATATATATATATATATATATATATATATATATATATATATATATATATATTATATATATTATATATATATATAAATACTGGTCCTAAGCTTGCATGCCAAAGTTTAGACACTGGATTCCGCTGTGGTAATAGGAATAAGAAGCAAAATACAAAACCACAACTTTCTAGAACAGTCAAATCATAACACTAAAACATTTTAATAAACTTATCATATTTGAGGTTAATACAAAAATTAAAAACTAGATATATATATGTACTATTATTCACGCAAATATTTCAAACAGACAAACGAGACAACAAAAAGTATTTATGAACAAATAAACTGGCTAACAAAATGCCACCGGCTTGTTCTGCTTTATATAGAGCCAAAAGCGGTAGTTAACGACCACAACGAGCATACATCATTAATTTTATGGCCGAAATGACTTTTCACCAAGTCCTAAAAAAGCATCATTTACTTTCTCAACTAAACGAGATAAATCCGCCAAGATGGGGAAATAACAAAAAACCTGAGATATAATTTCAGCCCAACAATGGAACCGAGTACTTAGTTGCACTTATGTCTAAAATAAGTGTTGCCGGTTTCAATAAAAATATGATTAAATCAATGTTTTAAAAAAATTTAGAAACAAAAAATCTGGCAAAACAAGCTCCACTTTTTGCAGTTGATTAAAACGGATTATGTAGTTACATATTCTGCAAAACGGCTACAAGTGCAAAAAAACCTAATTGGACTAGGCCACTTCGAATAGAATAATGAAAATGGGGGTTCAAGCCTAAGAAAGTAATTATATATATATATATATATATATATATATATATATATATATATATATAATATATATATATATATATATAATATACTATATAGTATGCTATATATAATATATACATTACATATATATTATACAAAACTATTGTCAGCCAGAAAATTTTTTTCGATAAAAGAACAACCCGCCACTTTCAAAATGCCCAACTTTACTCAAGAAAGTTTTAAATTTACTTACTTGAGAAAGTTACTCTATTACAAACCTACTGGAAGATCCGGGGCGGACAGAATCGAGAAGCTCATAATAAAATTTACACAGAAAGCAAGCAATAAAAAAAAACATCAAAAAAGGCTCAAAAACATTCGGCTCCCGCAAATTGTTTTCAAATCTAAAATCGCTTTCTCAGTATCACGAAAAGATTAGGAAAACGAAATTTTATTGGTCTGAGGGGCCCGGGCGCATCACGCATTTAATATTATATTAAAAATGGTCCTAAGTTCAGGCTCCAGCCAAATCTTCCAACTCTGACAATTCAATTTGCCTGTTCGACTCCCACCCACTGTGATCGGAAATTGCAAAATCTAAAATTTCGAATTTCTACAATCTCCCTGAAATTCTGAAGCCAACATACCTTATTCATATATACGTTATACGTATACCAGACATGTACATATATATACATATATATATAATATATATAATATATATATATATATATATATAATATATATATATATATATATAATATATATATAATATATATATAAATATATAAGTATAATATGTAATGTATATATAATTATATAATATTGTATATATATACCTTTACCTTTATAATGTATATTCAAAAAAAAATTTCGGGTATTATATACACCCCCCCCTTGGTACGAAACGAAGCCTGGGCCAACTAACTTGCCCCAACCTAGACACAACTGTTATATACTTTTTTCTACATAAAAATGCCAGACAATTTTGGCCAAAATTCAAAAAAAAGTGCGAGTTTTATGTGCCCATTTTTTGCACACCTTTTATTAATATTGTTCATTGTGACCTCCCCTCTGGGACCTTGCGGCGAAAATTTCACTCACCCACTGTATTAACACGGCAAGTTGGGTGTGCAAAAAACTAGGCCCATGTAAAACCCAAAAATCTCAACGAAAATCAGTGTTTTAGCGAAAAAAGTCACGATTTTTTGACCAGTCTACACCCCGCGCGCCTACTCTTACCGCTATTCGAGCCCAGAGCTATACGAATCTGCCGGCCTAAATTCACTTACTTTCTTGCTTATATATATACTTTATAAATTTGCCGCACGAGAGTTCCAAAAAAACTGGCAAACTCCTACGTGGGGCTTAGTTTATCCAAATTGACTTAATTTTTGTCTCAACATTCCAAACGAGCTTTGTCTGAGAAAACAGGCTTTATAAGTTCCCGATACAAGGCTTACCGATTAAGAAGTCTTAGGTGATTTGTGCCATTAGGGTATAAGGCGGATGCTTTTTATGTCCGCAGTTTTTATATGATTTAACGTGCAAAAGAACATTTTATTCGCAAAGTGTAATATTGTACAATATACATTACATGTTTATTGTTTACATATCACACAGGTGTTTACTGAGGGCGAGGGTTGGGCTCCGGGACGAGCCCAAACTCTTCCTGCCCCCCTTGTGAATATCGATCGGCTGTTGAATGTAATGAATATGATTTGTGTTAAAATGCTGCAAAAATAAGAAATGAGAAAAATGCCCAATTTTTGGTTTCTTTTAAGAACGAAATTAAAAATATGAGCTCAGCGTGCCCTAACGGGTTCCCCGAGTAGCGGCCCCTGATCTAAAAATCGGGGACAAGGCAATCTGCCGCGTATATGTATGAATAATGTCGATTAATTAACTTATATATGGTAGTCAAACTGCATACTTTAGTCAAAACTAGTTCAAAAATAAAGTGTTAATTTTTTTAAGCTCTAATATGCAGAAAAATATATAGCAGAAGGGACTTTTGTGTGCCTAACCCCTAAGCTTCTCTTCCTACCCGCGGGACCGTTTTCCCGTGGAAAAACACAATTATGGAGCTCGCAGCTCTACGCGCTGAGAATTTACACGCAAGCCCCAAATACAAAATACTTATACCTATACATATTTCGATTTTTGCGTAAACTTAACAGATCTATATGTACTTTTCTAAATAAGAAAAAATAATTGTGACTAAACTTGTCGATTGTTTTTTGAAAGCGCATTGGAAAAACTTTCCACAAGCGACCTGAAAAGTGGCTACTGTTATACAGTCTAATAAGCATGAGAACAGCTTACAGATAATTCAAACTAATAATTAATTCATCATCAATTAATATAACCGGTACAAGTCGCTAAATATGAGTCTGCTTCTGCAAAATAGTTGATAAAACAAGTTTGATAAATAACTCATTTACATTATATACAAGGACACTTAATTAGCAAAATTAAAACAACTTAGTGTAGATTTGTTTCAAAAATAAATTCAGACAAGAGTACGTCATGTTAATAACCAACAGTTTCCTTTTGTGTCTATTCAAACGAAAGCCAGTAACTTCGGTTTCTTTTTATCCCTGTTTTAAATTATTTTTTCTCAAGCGATTTAAAACGAAACTTGCCGAGAGGACTACACCCGTCGACCCCACCCCGCCCCGCCCAGAGCGTAACTGTCAAACCCGCTTAATTGTTTAGTTTTTGCCTAGATAAAATCGTCAAGATTTTAAACGTGTCAAGTTAACATATCATCTAAAAAATCTTCAAACGAATATAAGTGCAAATATTATTATTCTAATAGATATCGACCCATCGAAAATTCCTGCCGGAGTCTGGCGCCCGAGATTTCAAAAATTTTTTTTGTCTAGTTTGACCACTGGCTGTCCCCCGGGTGGTAAAATTTTTTGAGCTATAATAGCGTTTTTCACATCTTACGCTAATTTGTTATAGCCGCAGGGTATAAGGGCAAATAAATTGACTCTGTTTGTAGTAATCGTGCACCCGGGAGAGAGATAGAGAGATTTTTTTCGATTTTTCGGTTAGAATTTCGTCAACTAGAAGAGAGCGTCCTGCAGAAATTTTTTTCCGACAGAAAATAAAACACATGATGGGAACGTCACATGGCGA